>BQNB010165320.1:0-11522 GCA_026074375.1 Tanacetum coccineum | reverse complement strand
TCTCCCCGCATCAAGTAATGTTCATTTAATGGATAAATTAAAGTCATATTAAACTTATTTCGTTATTGCATTCAAATCAACATACCTAACAAATTAATAAAAAAATAATTCTTCAACGTTTATAGGTTACGATACCTTAACCAATTTTCACACATAGATGCTTAGTAATGTTTACTTTAGAAGAAAAAAAATCGTTATACAACAAAACTAGAGCAATAATATAATCAAGATTTGTATAATTATTTAACCATTTGGTTAAAAATATACATATATATTATGCACGGTTCGGTTCGGTTAACCGCGGATACCTAAAAATAAAAACCGAAGCCGAACCGTGATAAGCGGGTTTTTTCGGTTTCGGTTTTTTTCGGTTTCGGTTTTTTCGGTTTTGGGTTATTTCGGTTTCGGGTTGAGCGGTTCGGCTCGGTTTCTCGGTTTCTCGGGTTTTTTGAACACCCCTAAGTAGCACTATGGCATCTGCCATTATCTGTTTAGCAACAAACCAGAAGTTTAACTTTTCAAAGTTCATTTTTGAAGGTATGATCAGAAACTTGGTTAATGTGTCTGGGAAATTTTTGATGTATCTAAGGTTTGTACAAGTGTTTTTGAATCAACAAATTGATAGGCTGCCAACTCATAAGAGAATTTATATTGCACCCTCTCACACTAAAAAGATATTTGGAAATATGAGAAGGGTAGGCAAAGGTTTTTCTGGTAGAGTAACACCTTTATTTCCAACAATGGTGGTACAAAACCAAGCAGAATTGGGTAAAGGTTCAGCAATTCCAACTGATCCCCATCACACACCCACCATTATTGAATCATCATCTCAACCTCAAAAGACACAAAAACCTAGGAAGCCTAAAAGAAAGGACACTCATGTACCTCAGCCTAGTGATCCTAGTGACAATGTTGCAGATGAGGCTGTCCATAAGGAGTTGGGTGACAGTTTGGTGAGGGCTGCCACTACTGCTTCTAGCTTAGAAGCAGAGCAGGACAGTGGTAACATAACTAAGACCCGATCCAAGGCAACACCTAATGAATCTAGTTCCATAGGAACTACTTCAGGTGGTGGTCCCAAGTGCCAAGAAACCATGAAGGATACTATTGGTCAAACTAGGTTTGAGAATGTATCTAAACATTTCAATGATTCACTGCTCGCAAGAGGTAACACACTTCAAAGTGATGAGGATAGACTTAAACTTCTGTGTACCACTTTACAAAACAAGGTTCTTGATTTGGAGAAGACAAAGACCACTCAAGCTAATGAGATTGCTAGTTTGAAAAGGAGGTCAAGAAGCTTGAAAAGAAAAATAGGTCAAGAACTCATAAGCTGAAGAGATTATACAAAGTTGGTTTGACAGCTAGGGTAGAATTCTCTGAAGATAAAGAAAGTTTAGATGAGGATGCATCCAAACAGGGGAGGATTAATGCTATTGATGCAGATGAAGAAATTACCCTAGTTAGTGTTCAAGATGATGCTGACAAAGAGATGTTTGTGTGATCTTTAAATGGTGAGGAGTGATTTGTTGGAAGTAAAAAAATGAAAATGTTGTTGAAGAAGTAGTTGATGCTGCTCAAGTTAGTACTGCTGCAACAACTGTTACAATAACTACTGAAGAAATTACTTTGGCTCAAGCACTTGAAGCATTAAAAACTTCAAAACCCAAGGTGAAAGGGATTGTTTTTCAAGAGCCAGGTAAATCTACAACAACAACAACAATTTCTTCACAACAATCACAGGACAAAGGTAAAAGAATATTGATAGAACCTGTGAAGAAGAAAGATTAAATCTTGCTTGATGAAGAAACTGCTTTAAATCTACAAGCTGAATTTGATGAAGAAGAAAAACTTGCAAGAGAGAAAGCTGAAAAAGAACAAGAAGCCAATATTGCCTTGATTGAAACATGGGATGATATACAGGCAAAGATTGATGCTGATCATCAATTGGCTGAAAGATTGCAAGCACAAGAACAAGAAGAGTTGTCTATTGAAGAAAAGGCTACATTATTTCAACAACTCTTAGAGAAAAGAAGAAAGCATTTTGCAGCTAAAAGAGCAGAAGAGAAAAGAAACAAACCACCAACAAAAGCTCAACAGAGAAAGATAATGTGTACTTACCTAAAGAACATGGAAGGATACAAGCTCAATGATTTGAAGTTAAAAGAGTTTGATTCTAATCAAGAGATGTTTGATAGAGCATTCAAGAGGGTACATACATTTGAAGACTTTAGAACAGAGTTGGTTGAGGGCAAAGAAAAGAGAGCAGATCTGAGCTAGCACAAGAGATTACAAAGAAGCAAAAAGTGGAAGATGACAAAGAAACAACAAAGATTAAAAAGTTAATAGAAATCATTCCAGATGAAGAAGAAGTAGCAATTGATGCTATTCCGTTGGCTGTTAAGTCTCAAGTATTGTTGACTGGAAGATTCATAAAGAAGAAAGAAAAAGCTATTAATACAAATAATAAGAGTCGATGGAAAGTCAGATGTACTTAGTCTTCAGTCTTATGCTCAAAAGCTTTGACAGGGAAGATTTGGAAACTCTATGGAAATTGGTAAAAGCTAGATATGGATCAACAAGACCAGTGGAAGACTTGAATTTTGTATTATGGAATGATTTGAAAAATATGTTTGAACCACATATAGAAGATCCTGTATAGAGGAATCAACAAGGATACAAAGTATTGGAATGGAAGCTTTATGACTCCCGTGGAGTACATTTCTTGAGGATGCAGTCTATGTAGATATACATGTTGGTAGAGAAGAAGTATCCTCTTACACTACCTACACTTTCATAGATGTTGGAAAAGAAGCTTCAAATTGATTATCAAAGTGAAATGGCTTATCAACTGTGTAAGTTGATCATAAAACAGCTTAAGAAGTAATGAAGTGTTTGGAAGCATCCTCCTGGTGATTATGGAGCTTTTAATGGAGAAACTTAATGATTTTGGAGATAAATATCAAGTTTAGGGAAGGATTGTTAGGATTAAAAGCTTCTTGATGTTGTTTTTTGAATTACTACTGCTCATGTTTGTGTTAATGCTGCTTAGCGGATTTAGTGTTGCTCATGACTTCCAACGAAAATTTGCTAGTATTTACGCTACTTACTAGTACAAAGTTACTACTAGCTAGAGAATAATAGTACGCTAGTGAAAAACTGCCAAAGTGTTTACTACTACTAGTACAAAGTTACTACTACTAGTGAATATTAGTATTGCTCAAGGTTAAGACTGCTCAGAGATAAGTTAATGCTGCTAGAGGTTAAAAATTAGTACTGTTTGATTAGTTAGAACTGCTTTAATGATATGTATTAAGATTTATATTTTTTATAGAAAGATTATGGATACTTAGTATAAGTAATTGTAACCGACTAGGACTCCTTGGTGTAATATAAGGAGTCTTAGGGCATAGAGTCTGATATACAATTAAGACGTATCATTCATAGCTTCAGACTTTGTAACCTAATACTTGAGAGTATGTCGTATTAATATCATTAATAATATTGAGCTATTTTGAATTTATGTTCATTGAATTACTATTTCATTAATAATTCATCTAATATAAAAGATTAGATTCCGCATAAATCTTAATACATTCAACATTAGTTTCTACTAAAGTTTTGTTTAGATTTATCTAATATAACTAAACCTTAAACAAGCTTAAGGAATTCGATCTATTAAAGTGGGATCAACACTAAAAGGTTTAAAATTTGAAATATCAAAATGAAAAGGTTTTAAATAGTTCAAAAAATTCACAAATTTTAAAAGTATTTAAAACTTAATAACTTTTTCAAAACGTATTAACATTTTCAAAAATCATGAAAATGATCGAGATTATTTAAATGAGTATTAAAACGGATATAACTGATTGTGTAAATTTTATACGATTTTTAAAATATCTTGTAAACTTAATCTCAAAACCGTGAACTTAGATGATTAGATCATTGACTTAGTTTGACCATGTCTATGGAATTTTATCTAGTTAACTTTGACTGTGGTCGCTACCATTGACCATTTGAAGCTTTGACCGTTGACCAAGTTGACTTTCTCAATCCCATGCTTAATTAAGTTCTTTTGATATGAAATTGAATTATGTTTCCTATGAGAAAAAATACCATGTTTTGTCTGTTATCTGTGATAATGTCAAAAATAGTTTAACAAATATTTCTATATCGAATGACATGTCAGTGATCTATGTTGCATTCGGTCTAGGGTATTCTCTTACGTTGTTATCATCGTTAGGGTTACATCTGTTTGAGGGTATTTAAAAATCGTTGTTAGCAGCTTAGTGACCCAGTCGTCTTAGATATAAGAATATTTTGAAATAAACTATCTTTCTCATTAAATGTGTTATATTTGAATATATCTCTCGTAAATTTCACCACAGTGCACTAGGGTATTATTTATAATACTCATGCTTGATCTTCGGATTAAGCCCACTAGTGAAGTGGATTACTATACTGGTACTTGTACTATGTGTGGTTTTCCTGAGGCACATAATCTCATACGTGAATGATTTCGCAAAACAAATCGTAAAGATGTGTGCATATTTAATTAACTTTTTGCTACAGATTTTTACACGTCATTATCTATTAATTTTTAAAATAACATAATGCCTTTGCAAACTGAATCTCCAAGTCAAAAGTTCTTTTGAGTCCACTTTGAAATAATTTGACCAAGAGCTACTGAAAAATCAGGATGGCTATTAGGGCAAGTTATCACCTAAAAGCTGATAATGACCCTTTAAGCAATCCGTGTATCTTTGGGGCTCAAAGTCACTTATTTAAAGGAAAACTAATTCTCATGCGAAACAATCATTTTCTGAAAAGTTTTTCTTCCATACAAATGATACTATTTCTCTAAAGATTGGTTAAGATGAACACTTTTAAAGCATGAAAAAATTGAAAATTCTCGTTCATTCTTCCATCTTTTATCTCGTAGAAATAGTATCTCAAAACTTAATCTTAAGTGAGGATAACTAAAAACAGAACGAGAGATAAAATCGTATGTGAAAAGAAAAAGACATATGTCTTGTGTCAGCAAAAGCAAGAATAAAGGCACATGAGAAAGAAAATGACATAAGTATGGACAAAAAGAAATGCCCCTCCATACAAAACAGACATAGTGAATAAAAATAGAAAATGAAATAAATGTTTTTAAGTTTGTATTCATGTGAAACTAATCAAAGTTTGAATCTTATTCTCAGAATTCAATATGTCAAGAACAAATTCTCAAGCTAAAATTGTCTCTGAAGAACAGCTGGTTCCACGTGCTAATAGACTTGTCATCAAGAAGAACAACCAGCGTGTCGCTTCAGATTCACATATCACCGATACAATGCTGAGATTTGTCGTTGAAATTCTAAGACACCACAAGCTATACAAGCCAGTTTCCTTAACTACAACTGTGTCGATCATCTATCTATACCAGTTTTGGACAACCATTAATCACAACAAAAACAATCATACATTCACTTTCGAACTAGACACTCATACTTTCACTCTCACACCTAGACTACTTAGAACTGTATTGCAGATGCCTCCTCCTGATCCCAACAACACTTATACTAAAGATGATTGGTGTTTCAAAAATGGTCGCTACAAGACTTCATCAACCATGGAGAGCTATTTTGAGTGTTCTCAATAGAAGTATTACGGGAAAAGACTCAAGTTGGGACACAGTTAGACTTCCAATACTTCAGATACTATGGGGTATCGTTTACTCTGCCAATTTGACGTCAGCATCATTAATTTTAAGGATAAATTTGTAATGGCAAACAGTAAAAGATCATCCAGACCATCAAAGATGTCTAAACTATTGTACACCCGCTTCACTAAGCTTATCATTAACCACTTCCTATCAAACAACAAGAGTATTCCTCGCAGATCAAGTTCCAAGTTGCACAGTTCACAAGACGATCAACCCATAACTAAATTGTCAAATACTGTTAAAGATGCTAACAAGGTTTGATATGGAGATTCCCGATACAATGAATGCCAGTAATGCAATCAAGAAGGTTTAGCAAGGATATAAATCTATATTGCTAAGAAAGTGGAAAGTAAGAATGCTAAAATTGTTGATAAACCAGAAGAGCAACACGTATCTCCAGTCAAAAGTGGAAGAGGAAAATGATTTATGTGTTATGGTGATCAAGTAGCGAATGTCCCCAACAATGTAACACCCCCAAATTGGATCGCAACGGAATAAGGGTCCGGGGCGTGTTACTTCTCAGATCAATAACACAAGATGTATAAAGAACGACCAAAAAGTCATTTAAAACTGATACATTGGATTTAACAAAGTATTTGTTACATAAGCCAACTTCAGTTGTTTACTGTTCAAAATACAAAAGATCTGCCCATAACAGCTATACAAAATGTAATGCGGCAAAAAATCTTTAATGGCATGCTATCCAAATCAAACAACAAATGATCCCATGTACCTCTGCTTACTGATCCCCTGAAAAACATTGCTAAAATGTCAACATAATGTTGGTGAATTCATAGGTTTGAAAATCCATATATTGTAGGAACTACAAGATTTTTCCCAAGTGGTATGAATAATGCAACAGATGCAGACATCATATAAATGTAAATTACGTGCCCTAAGCCATGAAATTGAAGAGTTCTCGACATAAATGAAGTACGCATATAAGATGGCTACTTTGCCCGTGATGATGTTCAAAACCCGCAATTTCCGTATTTAAGCCTGATTTGGTAAAATTGTGGTTTAATAAGTTAAAACGATTATTATTCCGTGATTAAAACTGGCGTAACTTTCGCGTTTTAAGCCTGATTTTGACGTTTCTTATGCCCACGCTTTCGTATAAGGACGAGTTATCATAATTTGACATTTTAATAGTTTTAATCCCTTTAACGTACATTTTACTATTCACCCGCAGTTATAAATTATTTTTATAGTTTTAGTTATCGTAAAACCCGTAAACGTCGTATTTTATTCGTTATAGCTCCGTTTTTAGCGATTCTTTCGAGCACGTTCTCGTAATTGAAAGTTCTATTTATTTATGAGGTTTACAAAAATAAATATTTCTGTCATGAATAGTAACTTTTATAAAAATAGTTTTTTATAAAAATTATTAGTTGTCGGTAAACTCGCGAATTCAATAACTCTACGTTACTTAATTGAAATTTTCGTCTCTTATCAATTTGGAATCCTAAAAAATAGTGTAATCTGTTTAAAAATTACTAAACTTGCTGTTTATATAATTTTTATAATTTTTTTATAAAATTTCTTTTATAAATACGTTTATTAAATCGATACTTGTTTTACGTAACTTTTTCGTTATTTATCCGTTTTCAATTTCTAGCTTTTTTGGAATCATCATGAACGTAATATTTTATAAAAAAAAAAAGTGGACAGGTTGTATGTACGAATTAAAAACAGAAATTATAGATGTCTTTCTTGATTCCCTATGTAAATTTGTTTCTATAACTTTTAACTTTGTATTTTACCATAAGTCTTTTATACTATATATATATATTATATGTCCTACATATAATAAGGTACATTAGTCCATCATTGTCCTCATATGTCCAAATTACCAAGATTTAACAATTTAACAGTTTTGATTATACACATTTACTTGTAGCTTTTCAAGTAAATCATTAAAAACACTATTCTTTCATAAACACTTTTTAAGCTTATTCCAAGGATTGTTCATCACTTATACTTCATTATAAACCTATTTTAGTGTTCAAATAACATCACTAAAAGTCCTAAACAAGATTAACATGTCTATATGCATTTGTTTTCCTGTAAACATATTATATAAACTATAAACCCTAATTTTGAATTTATCTATTTTTCCACCAAACAACAAGGTACAATCCTTTTACATCCATTTTAACATGACTCATTAACATCAAAACATGTATTAAAATGAACAAATGCAAAAAATTTTTAAGTAGAAAATCATTTTTACATGTTAATAAAGTCCTAAATGGTGATTTTGCCTATAAAGACGAATGTATGCATAAAAACTCCATGAAATGAAAAGATAAAGGTGCTAGATAACCTTAATGATGAATGATGATGTTGAGGAATAAGAGCTAAACCCTTGCTTAGACTTAAAACCAAAGCTAGCAACCAAGAAAACCCTAGTTTTCCATATAAAACCCTAGCTTTCCTTTTCTTGATAAATACTTGAAAATGGTTAACCAATGCTTGGAAACATCTTAGAATATCTTAGGAATGATGTGTATGTATGTGTGTATGGGTTGTAGAAAATTTTGTATGGTTTGTTTAATTGAGGAGTTTTGAGCCGTGGCGCGTTGAAAGAGAGCCAAAGAGAGTGTTTTTTGTTATTTTTGGTTAAGCTGCTAACTATGTGTTACTTGCATAATTTGTGTATTGTTTTATTTTCTAATGTACAAAGTGACTAACAACATTTACTTGGGTAAAGTTCAATAAAACTTTGGGTATTGGGTACAATTGTGGGTATTTGTTGAAGCGTAGATTAATAAATGTGGTTCCGGGTATGCCTAAATGTACTTTATCGCGAAACGTAATAAATTTACGCAACCAATAAAAATAAATTGAACAATGTTAATAATTATCCTCAAAATAATTACTTAACCCTTGTTTGATGTAAACATTTATTTGTTTGATGCCCATTTACATTGAACGGTAATTTTTAGCTTACGCGATTTTACTTAATACATGAAATTACAAGCAAACGCGTACGACACTAAAAATAAATAGTAGATTTATCGACGTCGTCAATGACTTGAAAACACGGGGTGTTATAGACTTCCCCCGTTAAACGAGCCTTGTCCTCAAGGCTTACGATGCAACACTTGACGACGGTGCGGTCTTGGTGAAGAGGTGTGGGTATTTCTTCTTGAATTGGTCTTCACGTTCCCACGTGAACTCAGGACCTCTCTTGGTGTTCCATCGAACCTTGTATAGTGAAATGCGGCTTCGCTTCAACCATTTAACTTCACGGTCCACGATCTCGACGGGTTCCTTGACAAACTGAAGCTTGTCATCAAAATGAAGTCCATCCAACGGAACGGCTAACGTTTCCGACGTCATAACACTTTTCTCAAGTGGATATCATGAAATGTATTGTGGAACCCTTGCTTCTTTCTCTGGAAGCTCGTTAGATCTTGTATAAGCACCTCTCCAACCTTTCTAACACCTTGAAAGGTCAAATCATACATGGGGGTTTACTTCCATCCGTTTAGCCAAAACGTACGACCCCTTCAAGGCGAAACTTTAAGCATAACTTTATCTCGACATGGAATTCCATCGGTTTTATGCTTCAGATTGGCGTACTCTTCTTTCGATCACGAGAGGCTTGCCTCCTTTGCTTGATTTGGTCGATTTTCTCAGTGTCTCTAGAAGTAGTTCTGGGATCGAGGATTTGTAGCTCTCCACTTCGTTCCAAACAACAGGTGAATGACAACTTTGACCATAAAGTGCTTCGATGTGCATCTCCCCCCCCGGCCTTAATCTAGCGTGATAACTGTATTATATGTAAAACTCGACCACGGAAAATGGCAAACCCAACTTTTCCAAAGGCAATCACGCAAAGCACGTAGCATATCCTCGAGAGTTTGAATGGTTCTCTCGCTTTGCCCGTCTGTTTGTGGATGGTACGCAGTACTCATATCCAGGTTAGTACCCAAAGCGTTCTGAAGTGACCTCCAGAAATTAGATGCGAACCTCGGGTCGCGATTAAAAATGATTGAAACAGGTATTCCATGCCTCGTAACAACCTCCTTTAGGTACATTCTTGCAAGTTTATCCATAGGACCAGTCTCTCTAAATCGGTAACGAAAAGATAGCAGACTTAGTGAGTCGGACAACACTCACCAGAAAGGCGTCGTAGCCTACGACGTCCTTAGGTGAGCTTGTGAACAAAATCTGATAGTGATGTTGTCCACTCCCATTAAGGAAAGCTTGGGTGTACTAACAATCCTGATGGCCTTTAGATGTTTGGCCTTGACTTTAAGCACATATCAAACACCTCTAACATAGGGTGGCGATGTCGGCTTTCATATTGGGCCACCAATATAGCTTCTTCATATCTTGGTACATCTTGTCGGAACCCGGATGTATAGAGTATTTTGATTTGTGGGACTCGTGCATGATCACAGTCCGCAAATCGCCATAACAGGGTAGCCAACTCCTACCATTGAGGCATAGAGTTCCATCCGCATGGGGTTCCAACTTTTCCGTCCTAATCGCCTCTGGATTTTTAGCGTTTTCAACCAACATTCCTCCAACATCTTCGTTCTTGAGGTTCTCCGGCTTCCGAGCTTCAGTCTGAGCATTCAATAGTATTTGGACTTGTGGGACTGGTACATGATCACGGTCCTTAAATCACCATAACATGGTTCTCGTTCCTTCCTACTCAAAGCATCAGCAACAAAATTTGCTTTCCCCAGGTGATAACGAATATCGCAATCGTAATCACTGAGCAACTCTAACCATCGGTGTTGTCTCATGTTTAGTTCCTTCTGATCAAGAATGTATTGTAAGTTCTTATGATCAGTGAACACCATGCACTTGGTTCCATACAGGTAGTGCCTCCAAATCTTGAGAGCGAACACTACTGCTCCAAGTTCCAAATCATGAGTTGTATAGTTTTTCTCATGGATCTTTAGTTGGCGTGATGCATAAGCAATCACCTTTTCTCTTTGCATCAACACCGCGCCCAAACCCTTCTTTGAAGCATCGCAGTATGCGATAAAATCTTCGCTTCCTTCAGGTAAAGCCAGAATTGGCGCACTACACAACTTCTGCTTAATCAGTTGAAAAGCTGCTTCTTGTTTATCACCCCAAACAAACTTGACCTTCTTCTGAGTAAGCTTGGTCATTGGTTTGGCGATCTTTGAAAACCCTTTGATAAATCTTCGATAATACCCAGCAAGACCTAAAAATTGATGAATCTCCGTTGGTGAATTAGGAGATTCCTAATCTTTAATGGATTCGATCTTGGCAGGATCCACGTGAATGCCTTTACTATCAATCACGTGACCTAGGAACTGTACTTTAGGAATCCAAAATTCACACTTGGAAAACTTGGCATACAACTCATCTTTCTTAAGCAACTCTAAGATTAGCTTAAGGTGCTCGTTATGTTCTTGCTTGTTCTTTGAATATATTAGAATATCATCAATAAAGACAATCATGAAATTATCCAGATATGTTTGCACACCCGATTCATAAGGTCCATGAATACAGCAGGTGTGTTCGTTGAACCAAATGGCATAACTTGAAATTCATAATGGCCGTAACGAGTTCTGAAAGCGGTCTTTGGAATGTCTTCTTCTCGAACCCTCAATTGGTGATAACCTAACCTTAGGTCGATTTTCGAGTAGACACTCGACCCTTGAAGCTAATCAAATAGATCATCAATTCTTGAAAGAGGATAACAGTTCTTAACCGTTAGTTTATTCAATTCCCGGTAATCAATACACATCCGGATTGATCCGTCTTTCTTCTTGACAAACAAGACCGGAGCTCCCCAGGCTGAGGAACTGGGTCTTATAAA
>BQNB010165317.1:0-14236 GCA_026074375.1 Tanacetum coccineum | reverse complement strand
TGAGAGGGTAATCGTGCTAACCAACCTGGAGAGATTGTCGAGTTGAAATTCTTCCACACCACTTCTCGGATTCCGACGAATAAACTTATATATAATCTTTTTTGAAACCGCAATCTCTAAAATGTACTTTTACCGATGTTTTTTCCCTTCACTAATGTCGGCTAATTTTCGTATTCTTCATATATATTCAGGTGGTTTGTGCAGCTTTGATTGAAGAAAAATTCAATGCTCGGTTGCTGCCGTTAGCCCTACAGTTCCTTCGTTGTCGCAGTACCAATTACGCTTTAATGAAGCACCAACTTGGTCAACGGTTAGGAAGGTAAAAGGAAAGAGTTTGCATCTGGTAGCCACAGTATTTTGAAAACTTTCTCCTTTATCATTTCTGCAGTTTTTAGTTTCTTTTGTACACTTGAGCTATAATGACATGATATTCCAACACTTTTATTTATTGGTACTTTTGTTAACAAGACGATGCTAATAAATTGTCCAAACACATGTACATGTACCATGGGAAGTTTTGTAACTGCATTTCATTGGCTGGATAAATAACCGACCCATTTCGACATCAACAATGACGCCCACCCGTCGTCCCACATAACGTCCCACGGCGGAGCGCGGGCAAACCCACTCGTTAGGTTACATATTGCAAATAAATAAACACTACTACTACTTAATTATGTGTCAACTAATCTTGACTCAACTACATCTAAAATTTTTTTGTTTATAATCATACGTCGCTTTTGAAACTTGGCTTGTGGGTAGGTATTGGAAGCTTCAAGGCCACTTTTCCAATTTCTTCGTCGACTTCGTGTCCCAAATTATATTTTTTTATTCTGAATAATCTTTTACCTCTCATTACAAATATTGATATGTTAACTCTTGTTAATACGCAGTAGGATGTCAACAAAGAGTAAAAGTCAGCCCAAACGTTAACAGGCCTAAGAAGAGTCAACACAAAATAGAAGCAGGCGCCCAAACATTAAAACGGCAGCGTATTAAACGTTGTATCTACTATCCATATAAATAAGGGTTTGTCAAAGTTGATCTTGGCCCAGAACCCTAAAAAATAAAACACGTAGCATTATGGATTTTTAATAACCGTATGATCAAAACCCAACCAATATACCCCATTAACTGATTCCCCCATAAATTTCATTTACGATTTCAAAACAAAATCTCATATCAAAAAAACTTATCAAATACGCTCCTTCCCCCATTCAGTTACAATCATCCATTAATGTCAATCGTCATCATCATCATCAACATAGAAATCCAATTAAAAAACATGATCCAATCCATAACAAAACACAACCAATGATTTTAATTTTATAACTATGGTGGTGCATTTTTAGATCTTGTGAATTCCATAACCCCGATGGTGAGTTTTTTACACACGCGGTATGTTTACATGTTTGATTTATCATATTGTGTATTAATTGTATGAATTGACCAATTCTTTAATTTTATTTTTAGGGTTTTTTGAACTTGAGGTTTTTTTTAATAGGGATTTTTTTCTATTGTTGGTTTTTATGTGGTTAAATGCGTGTTTTTTGAAGCTTAAGTGCTTGCCGAAATATACCTGCTTAATCTCTACCGAAATCAACTAGAGGTAAATTTGTTCTTTGATGATTGATGTTCTTTAGATCCGTTGTGATTGTTTTGAATTGTTTGTTCATATTTGTTTTAGAGCGATTGTGTTTTTTTATTAACTGGCCATTTTTTAAAAGGCATTTTATAAGTTTCTTTCATATGTATAATTTGGTCTCAATTAAAAGTAATTATGTTTAAACCATGGTGGTGCGTTTTTAGATCTTGCGAATTCAGGTTTTTTGATTTTGTGGTTTTTCGAATTGTGGTTATTTTTATGATTAGGGAAATTCAAACCACCATTAAATCTTGATTGAAGTTTTAAGATGGAAACAATCGACCCATAGTATGTTTTTTTCTTTTATTTATGATCTTCTAAATACATTAATTTTTCAAGAACCCTAATTTTCAAAATCATAATTCAATTTAGACTTTGATTTCATATTCATATTCATCTATCTAAGCAATTGAATAACCGATTCCATTTTGTACGTAATATGATTAGGCTCTTATGTTTTAAAAGCATTCTTTTGATTTATGAAAAGCTAGGGCTATAAGTGTGTTCATTCAAGCATTCAAATGTATGTAATCCTAACGAACGATTTTCCCACCCTATATAAAGGTATGTAATTCTTTAATATTTCCACTGATGTATGTGGTTAGCTTGTGTTTGATTTAAAGTGCTTTGATAAATATTGCAAATTTAGAAAAGTATTAACATTTAAGTAATATATAAATATTGTATTATAATTTCATTTAATACTTCATACCAAGGTTATAAATAGTGTGAGGCGTAGCGTGGTGGCATGGTCAAGCCTCACGTCTTAGGAGCCATGGCGAATCATGACGTTTTTAAGGCGTAACTTAAAGCGGCACAAAATATGAAGATATATATAAATTTATATATTTATGTATCATATTTCAAATATATTGAGTTTACAAAAGTGTCATACATAAGGAATAACGTAATAAACTATCTTTGCATATAATATTTTTCATTTCTATAAAAAAACGATTTTTATCGAAATTGAATTCAAAAAAACCTCCATGCATCATGCATTATCACGTTTTTCCACTTCTCATCTCACGTCACGCCTTAAGCCTACGCTTTGGTCTATTGCGTAGCGTGGAGGTCACGCGTCTAGCGGCGCCATGGCGTTCCTTTTAGAACCATGCTTCATACACTATGGCATAAGTTAGAAAACTTATGCCAATATTGCTAAAAAAATATTATATCGGCTGTGTTTAAGTTTAAGGAGGTTTGGCTTCTCGTATTTCGCTGCCGCGCGTTTTTTATAGAGCTTTTTTTATTGTAAAGGTTTGTCGTTAAAACATCGTATTTTTTAAGATAATTCACATGTTATAAAGAATCGTCGAATGTATTGTATGTTGGTTTGTGATCATTACGTAGTAATTATTTATACGGCTAAAAAATACATGAGTCTAGTGGGTGCACACACATATACATAGAGGATACGTTTATTATATAATTAATATATATATTTCGTATATTTATTAATGTAATATATATATATATATATATATATATATATATATATAGGATAAAGATCAAATAAAAAGACAAATATTCGTGAGAAGGATAAAAAGATTTATTTTTTTAAAAAAGTTCACAAAAAAAAAAAATTCTGAAAAAATTCCACAAGATCGTGTATGTTGGTGTCATGAAAAATTCGTAAAGGAAGTTTTTTCTAAAATTGTAATAATTTTGCCGAAAAATAATTATGAAAAAAAACGTTTGTGTATAATATCGCTTTTTTGTGCATCAAAAACTCGTTTTTTTGTACCCCACTTCTTTTGACTATATTTGCATCAAAAATTTTATTGCGCATCAAACCTAAACAAGTTCGAAAAAAATTTGTGCATCAAAAAAAATTGTGCATCAAAATTTCTTTTTTTTGCGCTTAACAAAAACATATAAAAACTCAAAATTATAAAACCTCTACAAAAGTTTTATGCTACCCAACAACCAGAATTAATGGAATTTTTTTTAAGAATTTTTCGAGAACTTTTTTAAAAAAGTTTTCTTTTTTATCCTTCTCAAAACGAATAGTTGTCTTCTTATTTTAACCTTCATCTATATAATATATATATATATATATATATATATATATATATATATATATATATATACACTATAGTAATGTATTTCACGAAATGTTTTAACGGACATTAGTTTAATAGTTAGACGTTATAAACTAATTAATTAATGTTAAATACATGTGAGGGACTTAGATGTACGAAAACCAAATCCTCGGGACTCCTTTCCTTTTGTTGGCCGGCTAGAAGGATCTAAGAGGAGGGTTGGGTTGCGGTTTTGGAAACTTGAGGAGGTGATAGCTCAAACATGGTGGACAAATTAACAAGCTATATATACACTCCCTTAGGAGCCAAAAAGCCACGACACATAAAAAATTCCTAAGAGAAAATTTTGTTTTTGTCTTTCCTTTTGTTCACCAAATCGGCAGAATACATAAACCCATAAAGGGTTTGTTTTTTCGATTGTACAAGGCTAGAAACCAAAAACATAAACCCTTGTTTTGGTTTATTATTCTATCCTCACTCAGCCGATTCGAACGTATACTCGCTTAAGTATTCGACTGGTTTTCAATTCAAGAACAAGAACACAAGTTGTTTGTTTGTTAATCGTGAAGCAAGCATTAGCATCTTAACGTATTTGGATGATGTGTAATGTGTGATATCATTAGAGGTGATAATTTAATCACTTCAAAGGTTTCAAGAATTCAAGATCAAGAACATCAATAGTCTTAGTAATTATATTGATCCCAGGTTGGTAAATATTATGTGTTTATTTACTTGTTAATTCATAACATTAAACTAGATCCATCCGCTGCGTACTCGTAGTAAATTTTTTACTAGTTTATTAAATCCCAACAGTGGCATCACGAGCCAACTCGTTTGATGTTATGGGTTACACCATAAAAATCGCTAGATCCGCTACGTATATAATTAATTTATTGTTTTATTAGAAAATCATGACTGTAACATGCATTCTTGTCATGAAAAATTAATTAAAATCTTGATCTTGATATATTAATTGGTTAATAAAGTTAAAAAGGGCTAGATCTACATTGAATTGTTAATTGTAACATGGACTTTTAATATGATTATCCGGTCTTAAGGCTTATACAATCAAGTTATTTTGATGTATGTAGTCTATTTGTTTTCGGAGTTTGCCAATAATAAGTTGGAGCCTTTTGATTCTCCAATTGTGGAAAACTTTATCTTTGTAATGAGGATAGAGAACTCAAATCTTTATGTGTTATTGCTTTATTTTCTATATAAGAGTTTGTCTTCACCTCAACCCTTTCTTTTGTTTGTTTTATGCGCTTATGTGTTTTTCCTTGTGACTTGTTTACATATGCAAAAGATTTTTGAAATACTAAAACGGATTATATAAATATCAAAACTTGTTTAATTAAACCAATGATTCTGGCAACTTATTGAGGGTGTGGAAAATATACTATAATGTTTCCGCTTTAACTTTCTCGAATTATTTGTTTAATTCTATCTGTTACATACATATATTATTCCTTGTGACGTGTTATATGCATAAGGAGTTTTTGATATCAAACAGACATTAAATTATCAAAATTTGATTAAATCAAGGTTCTTGCAAGCTTGACGGATGTGTGGAAAATATACTGTAATATTCCTACAATGAGTAAGCTCAAAATTTTTTGGTTTAATAAGCTTTAATTATAAAGTTTTTGCACTTTTATCAATGACGTAATTTGCTACTACATTATGACTTACAAGGCATGACGCATAGGTGCAAGTTCGTGCAAGGACATGGTTTTAGCAAATGGTCTAAGGTTTGATTGACCTTTAATTTTTTCTTGTGCCACTACATGTTTCAAAATATGTGGTAATTATCAGAAGAACTTATGCCTTCAGCCACATGTAGATATATGGTTTGGTCATTCTTTAATCTTTTTTGCGATAAAGTGCACCAAAAAAGTTAACAAATTGTTTTCTTAACTTGTGTTACAAAGATGTATACATGCTTCTTTGTACACCTTTTGACATACGTTTTTATCAAAACTTATGTGTATACCCTATGTGTTAATTTAAGTCATTGTCGCCCAATAAAAGAACACTTGCAATTGATTTTCACTCTCTGGTTCAGACTTATGTTAATTTAGGTGAATTGCAACCCAAGGCAGATTTTTTCTATAGGTCATACTTATGTTAATTTTTGCAAGTTCTTATATTGGTTGACTTAATTCGGTATGCTTGGTCAGACCTTGGACCTGAGGCATAAGATGAGACAAAACATGTACATGACATTACTATATGTGTTACTAATGCCATGAGTTTCATAGAACTAAAAGTTGCATTTTTAATGCAATTAACGTACGTCACTTACCTCTTGTCCTATTTGTTTACTAGTTAGTTAGACCTTCTGTAATAAGTGGGAGTTCAAGTTGGATCTTAGTCTTTTAGCAATATATTGGGTAGTTACTTTCTTTAAGAATTAATTATCGAAAATACTAATTGTTTGAACTTTATTTTCAATGTAAATGGTTGGTCAAGCTGTAAACAATTCAGTTTTCGGGTATTTTTTGAGAAAGAGAAACTTACTCGACCTAACTTCATCGATTGGTATCGAAATCTGAGGATTGTCCTTATGGCCGAAGATAAGTTAACCTATTTGGAGCATCTCATACCCGTTGCTCCTGTTCCTTCTCCTAGACAACAACTTTCTCGAGACGTTCATGTTGCCCACACTCATTGGGTTAACACATCTAAGGAAATTGCTTGCCTTATGCTGGTCAGCATGACTCTAGAACTTCAAACGAATCTAGAGCACTTTGCTGCTTATAACATGCTTCAATGTGGTGAGGTGCCACCAATGTGGTGAGGTGGGTCACTGAAGGAGGAATTGTCCCATTTACCTCGTCGAGTTGATGATGAAGAAGAAACAAGATCAAGGAGCTAGTACTTCGCGTATCTTCACAATAGAACTATATTAGTTTCCAAATAAATCTTAGGTTTATGACACTGGTTGTGGTACTCACATCTGTAATACACCTCAGAGACTTAGGAAAAACAAGAAGCTGAAGCCAGGAGCTTTGAATCTGTATGTGGGCAATGGTTATCTTGCAGTGGTTGAAGCAATTGGAAGTTTTAATTTATGTCTTGCTAATGGTTTATGCATTATGTTAGACAATTTTCACTATGCACCTTCTATTACTAAGGGTGTAATTTCAGTTTCTCTTTTACATGACAATGGATTTGTTAATTGTTTTATGAATGGTGGAATTTTAGTTTCTAAAGATAATTTAGTTTTTTTTATGATATTCCTCGTGATGGTATTTATGAAATTGATTACATTGTTCTAATACAAATGATAGTTCTATTTATGCTATTAGCAATAAAAGAGCCAAGTTAAACTTGGACTCTACTCTCTTGTGGACTGTCATCTTAGACACATTAACAAGAAGCGTATAGAGAAGTTGTAACATGATGGAGTTCTCAAATCAACTAATGATGAGTCTTTTGATAAATGTGTTTCATGTAAGTCTGGTAAGATGGCACGTAAGCCTTTTTTGCATCAAACTGAAAGAGCTAAGGATCTACTTGGACTAATACACAATGATGTATGTGGCCCATTTAGAACTGTGTCAAGACAAGAAGCTAGCTACTTCATGAGCTTAACTGACGACTATAGTCGTTATGGTTATGTTTACCTGCTGAAACATAAACATGAAGTCTTTGGAACTTTAAAGTCTCTTAAAGAAAAGTAGAAAACCAACTCGAAAAGACCATAAAAATCCTACGTTCTCATCGTGGTAGAGAATATATGAGTCAAGAGTTTTTGGATCAACGTAAGGAGCGTAGAATTATTTCACAATGCACTCCTCCATATACACCACAACATAATGGTGTGTCTGAAAGGAGAAATAGAACCATGTTAGACATGGTTCGCTCCATGATAAGTCAAATTACTCTACCTAAGTCCTTTTGGGATTATGCTCTTGAGTCTGTTGCACGCATTCTTAATATGGTTCTAATTAAAAGGTTGAAAAGACACCATATGAGGTATGGCATGAGCAAGCCCCTAAGTTGTCTTACTTGAAGGTTTGAGATTATGAGGCTCTTGTTAAGCACGATACGCTTATCAAACCTGACAAACTTGAACCTAGATCTATTAAGTGTATCTTTGTAGGATCCCGAAAGGAAACAATGGGTTACTCCTTCTAATACCCACCCAAGAACAAAATTATTGTTGCTCGGAATGCTGAGTTTTTTGAGAATAGTTTTATATCACAAGAAGCAAGTGGGAGTTTAGAAGATCTTAAAGTAATTCAAGAAAAAGATATGCATCCTTCTAAAAGCACTAGCGAACATCATGATGATGACGAACAATAAATTGTTGAACCTGAAAGTGATGTCATTCCCGTTTGTATGTTGTTAAACATTATGTGTGCATTATGTACCATTTAAGAAAGGTTACGCATGAGAGAGGGAGACTAGAGAGGTTTCTTTTTCACTTAATTTTCAATAAAGAGAGAAAATAGGAGAAGAGAAGGATTACAAATTTACAAGAGCTTCTAATCTATGAGATTAGACTAGTATTTATACTACTTTCTATCCTACCTTCCTAAGTTGGTTATTTGGTCAATGTTACTTATGTTGACCAAATATCCCTTATTACATAATAATTTAAACTAAAACTACTTAATATTACATAACTAATTCTTACAGAATAATAAACACTTTTTATTCCTAACAATCTCCCCCTAAGGATTGATTATTCTTGTCGCTTCATCAATTATAAAATTGGTCTTCCATTCACGAAAGACTCCCATCTTCACATCTACTTGCGGAGATTTAGATGCTTCAGAATTTCTAGATCATATGCTTTCATTATCTTGAGGTTTAATTTTCCTAGCAGTGGAGTCTTCATTTTAAACTCTATCTTAGAGGTCTTTAGTGTCACTTCAATGAGCACCTTTTCCAGAGTTGCATCACAGAATTTTGATATATCAACCAAATCCATAATCCTCTTCTCCTGTTTGTTGTTCAAGTAAATCAAACCGACATATGGTTTATCTACAATAGAGTAAGGATTACATGCCTCAATACCGTAGAAGGTCAATGTTAGAGCTGTGAGGTTGATCTTTATCTGGTAGCTCTCTATCCCCAGCTGAAAGTCATGAACTCTCTCCTAGATTACACAACTTCTGATGAAAGTAAGCAGTAAATTCAACACCTTGTTCTCATGGTAGTTGTCTTTGTTGCTCAGGCACAAGTAAACTTCAGTATCATTCTTGTTAAGATACTTGAAGTCAGCCTTAGAAAAGTTATATGGTTTATCATTCTCTCTTATCATAATTATTCTTTCCATGAAATCAAGCCCATATTGTTGTTTAGTTGTGACTTTAACAACTTTAAGAATCCTTTAATCAGAGTAAACTTCTTCTGGGTCATCCCTTACTTTCCTATTCTTGATCTTGTACATTCTCTTATGCCATAAATCTTTCCAATGTTGTATCGACAACCGTGCTTCTTCATTGAAAGTCTTTAGTACCTTTCTTACACATCAAATCATGTTTTCCTTAAGATCTTCTTTAGGAAACGAAGTTGCATGAATCTTGTAGAGCGAGAGCACATACTTCTTCTCATCAGTATTACCATTTTTTAGAAAGAATAAGTCTTTGTTGTAAAAATACTGTGGAGTTTCATTCAGATTCCTTTGAGGACCATATAATACAAGAGCTTCTGGTTGTGGTCGTTTCAATTCCTCCTGCCTACTTTCCCATACTACCTAATTCTCCATAAACTTCTTTGCTTGTTCTAGATGGTAGGCATATTCCTAAGCATCTCTAAATTGATTGCTCAGCGTATCTCTGATTGTAGCCTCTATTCTTTCATGATCATTGATAGTAGGTACTCGTTTGTCAACATTTTGAAACTCATCAATCAACTCAGGAGTTTCTTCTTTTGGGATCACCTCATCTTTATCAATTACTAGAATATCAACCCATGCATAAAGATCTTGTTGTTGTAGTTGTTCTGATGATGATGATGTGTTGGTTTCCTTAGCATGTTGTTTGGATGAAGAGCCTCTTACAGACTTGGAGCTCCTTGATGTCTTTTGCCTTTTCGCACCCTTATCCCTCTCAGGAGGAGCATCACCACCCTGATGTTCACCATGATCGCGCTTGCGAAAGGCATCATACCTGCAAAAGTCAATTAAGGCAGAAGACTTTTCATATTTGGCTTTAAGTGTATTCTACAATTTTGGATCAACAACTTTATATTGACGATCCGATTTAATCTTCAGATAAAGTTGTTAAAGATCAGAGGTTGTTGTATTGGAAGTACTTGTGGTTGGATGCACATTAAGAACCATATTATGCATGTAAATCTTGAAAATTTCTTCAATGATCTAGGGTGTATGAGCAGCAAATTCTTGTGATTTCAGGTCAGAAACAGTAGGTTGTGAAGATTCTCTCTCTTTCTTGACAGCATCAGTAACCAACTTTGGAATATTATCATTGATAAGATCATTAGTAGTAGATGTAGCAAGCTTGGGAATAATTTCTTTAAGAGATTCATTCACTTTCTTGATTATGTCCTAAAAATAATGGTTAGTAATAAATTTCTTTTGCATATGCTGCATCATGAAACCTTGACGTCTGTATATTCTTTTTACATCTCATGGAATATGTGTGTATCTGCTAGAAGTTGGCTTTGGTCGATCTTGAGTTGGAGCATCAGGCATAGGTGTGTCAGATACTATCAATTCCTCATCAATTGCCTTATCTAAAGATAAGTCAATCCTAGGGGATCTAGGGGGTGAGGGAATGGGCGTCTTCATCTTCTCAGTCCTAATCCCCGAACTACCCGTCTTCCAAGTTCTGATTAATGAATGATCATCGTGATCATCATCATCATTATCATCATCATCCTTAGCATCATCATGCTTATCATCTTCGTTCTTCCTATCATCATCATCATCAACAATCTCCTTTAGTTTTTTTCTTATGACTCCCGGGCTCTATCCTATCATCGGAGTCCTCATCACTTAAGAGTACCGTATCAGCAAACTCATCACCATCGGATTCATCCTCTCCTTCTATAAGATTCTCCACATCCTCCTCTAGAATTTTCTTAACAACTGCAGCCACATTCTGTTGTTCTTCGTAAACTTTGGCGGTTTTGTCTAAGGTGAGTCTCAGTTGAGTTGCTTCAATGATTTCATCTCTTTCCTGATCATCACTTGGAGGTAAATGAGTGATGGGGTGGATTTCTTTTGTTAGATCCTTATCTTCAGAGATGGTTTGGGTGAACTTGACTATCTCGCAACTTATTTTCCCTTCTTCTTCTTCTAAACAACATCAAGCTTAGGTGTCCTAGTGGCTCTAGGTTTCCTATGCATTCCTTGGGTAGATTCAACCGGTTCTGGTTGAATCGTAGGAACTTCTACCCTTTCATACTTTTCCACATAATCCTTGTATGCCTGAGTGTCTCTGATTGCATCAGTCAGCAAATCATTTGGTATCTGCATGCCACGTACAATCACTTCCCCAGTTGTATACACGCTCACCAATGGAGTATCATCCTTGATTGTATGATATTCCTCTTCAAGTCTCTTGGGAATAGACTCATACTTCTCTATAAGATCAACAATTATGAGTTTGGTGAAGCGAGGATACTGAATAGAATTCTTCTTTTGCATGACACAGTGTAATAAGTCTGACCACATAAGGCTTACATTGTCAACATGACCTTTGTTGACCATGGCATGAAAAATTTGCATGATATTGATCTTGGTTTAGTAATGGGCAGTCAACCGAGATGTGAGACACCTGTTGAATACCTTGAACATAGTCTGCCACGGTTGAGCAAGGTTCTTGGTAAAAGAAAGCAATCACTCTCTGAAGTGGTCCTTGATAGCCAAGGATCTTGAGAAATGGCCAGATGTAGTCAAAATTAGCAGGTGGGATGAATGGTTGTTCAACAGTTTCTACTAGAAGCTTTAGAGTTACACGGAACATGTCCATAGTGTATGTGATTTCTTTCTTGTCTACCATGAAACAGATTATCTCATTAGCATTGGGTACTTGCTTGACTGTCTTCTAAAATTGTTGAATGTAGATAGTCGGTACATCAACAGCAACAGTCAATGCATGGCTAAGAGTGTCATTAGCAAGTAATTGCCCAACTATCCTACACTCCTTTGGGCATGAAATGTTTGGAAGAATAGCCTTGCTGTTTCACTTTCAAACTGTTACATGGTTGCTTGGATGTACGAGCTGATCAGCTGGTGTGATTTGTTGTGTAGAGGATGATTGTGGTTGTTCCATTATGAGAGTTGTGTGATAAAATGAACTGATTATTGAAATGAGATAAGGATATGTAATAAACATTTTTATAACATTTTTTGTTTGTTTCCTCTATGTCTGTTTTATATGTTCTGGCAATTCTTTTTGAACATATTTTTGATCATTTTCTTTCTCATGTACCATTTTTTTACTTTTTCGGGCACATGCCGTACGCTTTATTTTTTTTATTATTCTTTCATATGTTCTTGCAATTCTTTTTTAACATACACTTACTTGCTTTTTCAAGTATGAATTTTATCTCTCTTTCTGTTTGAGTTACCTCACCAAAAAAGGTTTGTGTAATGATACTTTTTCAAGAATAATAAAGACATACTCTGATTTTGAAATGACACTTGATGTTTGAGAAATCCAAGAGTATAACTTTATATTCTTAAAAGCATTTTGTGAAAGAGTACCACTTTGACATCACAATATTATTACCTTTTTTTTACATGATATGAGATATTTTCAAAATCACTATTAATATTTTCAAAGACTTTTAATGAAGAATATAGTTATAGAACGAAATTCTCTTATATTTTAACCAGATGGTCACTAAACTGCTACCTCATTCTAAAATTTAGAAAACGGCCGAAACCCGATGCAATTTAGACCATTGACCCAATTGAATATAGAAGAATATGTCATAAACTACATTAATCATTTATTCAGAAAATCTTTTGCATTTTGAGTTGAATCTTTTGAAACTTTGTGATTTGACCTTGAAATATGAGATACTAAAAACGATCACAGAAAACCAAATCATAACTTTTATCCAATTTTCCCACAAATCATTTTTGTTTCTTAACATGTGAAGCATATTTTAATCAAAAATCACATGGAATGATAAATTTAGCTAACAATATAGTATTCTTATATTTAACACACGAATGGTCAGTAAGTCGCTGCCACATTCTAACAATAGAAAACGGTCGAAACCGGATGCAACCTAGACCATAGGCACATCTGACAATCATAGAAACACGAAATTGTAACTAGATTTATCGTTTGCTTATATAAGCCACATTTTAACATTTTAAGCCCATTTATATTCTTTTCGGAACCCAAACTTTAAGCCCATTATCAAATTCTAAAACCTATAGTATAGCCCAAGTGAGAATTTACAAAACCCAATAGTGGCCCAACAAGCATTTTTCAAAAGTTCTTAAAAGCCCATTTAAGTATTTTTCTATCACACCCCTGGGTCGCAGCGGAATAGGCATCCGAGGGTGTGACGACCATGAATATCCCAAACACAAGTACAAGAGAACGACCACTAATAGACATTTTGAAAATCATAACTCGTTGTATTGATAAAAAAATTAAGTCTTTATAGTAGACCAAAAGTAATTTGAAATGTAGCGAAAGCATAAACATGTTTTAGAAAGACAATGAGTATGTATGATAGATAAGTCTTGAAAAATGAAGTCATATAGCAAGTAGACTCCACATAGCACATCAAGAGAAGTTTCATAGCTAAGCACCTGATAGAAACATGATAAAATGTCAACATAAAGTTGGTGAGTTCATAGGTTTAAGTAAAGTGTTTACGATGACCAAAAGAGTTTAGTGACTACTGCTTCATTCACATTATCATGAAAAGTATTTAGCAGTAATGTTCAATAAAAGTAATGTAAATCTTAATGTTTCTGAGTGTGTGTGACTATTGTAACACATACAATATCACACAAGGATGTGTACGATATTACCCTAAGCTCATGATACCGAAGCCTTAACAAGTTGTGTAAATCCTAGTCTTTTAGATTCGTCTCAATCCGATGTTTTCCAAAACACCCAAGTACTACCTCAAATGAAATGCACCCACTAGCCAATATACTCATCCAGAATTCTCAGGGTGGGGTTGTTAACCCCAATAGATCTATTCAACGAATTCGTACTAACATCTAGTAATTAACGGTTCATGATAGTGTGTATTACGTGGCAATAGGGAAACTATGGTATATCCTATATCATAACACGGGGTCGATTCTTGGATTTGGCTAGTTTCTAGAGAGAGAAACACTTGAGAGAGTTTTCTAGTGAGAGAAAATGTGTTTCTATAAAAAGGAAATAATGACTAGCTACTTACAATATACCGGGTATTAGTACCCAACTTAAAACCAAAAAACGTACTATTAACTATTAAACTACGAGCTATAATAAACAGTAAAATACACGGGGTGACCGGGTCTTTTTTCTAATATCTAACAATCTCCCCCTAAGGGAGGTCACCCCTGACAATACCAAACTTAATCACTTCAGTCTTTAGCTCG
>BQNB010165315.1:0-14236 GCA_026074375.1 Tanacetum coccineum | reverse complement strand
TAGTTGAAACTTCTCTTTTATCATTGACTAGTAGCATTAATATTTAACAGTATTAAGAAGACTTTTAATTCCCAACACGGGTTTTCGGACAATAAACGTATACCATGTCGGATTGGGATGTTGCGGGTTAAAACATCGTTCACGGGCATTTATTGGCAATTTATTGCATTCATACACGTCGAGCTTCAGTGTTATGAGCTTAGGAAAACGTAATTACCTTTTTGTGATGTTTTCATTTGTTGCTTAATCATACACTTGGAAATCTTGCGGTCCTACAACTGATTTACATAAACCTATGAATTCACCAACTTTATGTTGACGTTTTAAGCATGTTTTTTAGGTCAATAAGGCACGAGGTGCGATGATACATTGGAGGTCAATAATTAAAGAGTCAACATTTAAGATTTGGGGTCTTATTACATTTTGGGGACAATTGTTATAAACCGGAATCTTTATTTATATTGTTGAACAATTTAAAGCCATGAGCTTATGTAATAAACAAGTATTTTGTTAATCCAATGTATCTTTTTCAAACGACACGTTTAGTGGTCGTTCTCAGATCTTGTGCTATTGAACTATGAAGTAACGCCCTCGGATATTCAACATTCCGCTGCGACCCAGATTTGGGGGTGTTACAGATTGGTATCAGAGCCAAGGTTATAGAGAACCAGGTCAAAAGTTTTGTCTGGACTATAACCATTTTCAAACAATGTTTTCACAAATGGGATTTGCGAGGGATATACATACATTACTTGTTTGCATCCAGGATATATGCTTACATGACATGCATTGTTTTAGCATTAGTAGTTACTAAGTGCTTACATGATTGATTGATATACGTGTATATAAATTATATTACATATATTACTATAAGACTCTTATAATTAAAGCTTATAGTCATATCCTACAGATCTCTCTTATAAGTAATACTTATATAAGCTATTTTTGTTTTTTACAGTAGTCATGTCTTCTGCATCATCTGCGATTACCTACACTTTCGTCTATACTCATTCTGAACTAGGCAGAGCCTTCTGGGGAGCCGATGATGAGGAGATATCTGAGGGAGGCATCCCACGGGTCATCGTATTAGGATACGACGGACTCCCGATGCAGCCAGTAGCCCCACCATCACCAGATTACATACCAGGCCCAGAGGATCTACAGACACCGCCAGTTCCTCAGGATGAGGATGAACGTGAGCCTATGTTCGTACAGGCACATGATCCTAACTACGTGCCAGAGCCTATATACCTTGAGTATATACCTTTGGAGGATGAGCATGAGTTTCTAGCTGAGGAGCAGCTACTACCTCCTTTTGATTCACCTACTGCTGAGTCACCCAGATATGTTACTGAGTCGGATCCCGAGGAGGACCCAGAGGAGTATGAGGATAATGAGACAGAGGATGGCCCGGTTGACTATCCTATGGACGGGGGAGATGATGATGACGATGATTCATCTAGGGATGACGCCAATGATGAGGATGAGGATGAGGATGAGGAAGAGGAAGATGAGGAGGAGGATGAGGAGCACTTAGCTCCGGCTGACTCTACTACCGTCATACCTGCTGATGAGCATGTTTTCCCACATGAGGGAACAGAGCCTATTATACCACCACCCTCCACTGACATTACTATTAGGGCTAGGATTACCATCCGACCCCAGACTTCCATATCCCTCCCACCAGAGGCAGAGGTTGGACTTCTGGCCATGGACTACTCCATCACCATCACCACCTATCTCACTATCACCACCCTCTGCAGGGGAGCGCCTTGCTAGGTGCACGGCCCCACCTGCACATTCACCACCTTTACCACCATCATCTGGGTGTCTAACCCAAATCAGACACTTCAGGATAGCAATTCCACAGGTCTCATTGATGCAGTTACTGCGCATTACCACCACCTTCATTAACACCACTACTCCATCTCTATCCTTACCATCCACCTGTTGACCATAGGGATGATATCCCCGAGTCGAGCTGCCTCCCCGCTAAGAGGTTGATTTGTTCCATTTTATGATACAGATACGTGATCGGAGAGAGTTCCAGGGCTAGACCTGTCAGAGGTCATGGGATTAGATTTTGGGTTTGCAGCTCGGTTAGATGCTGAGGGAGAGGCGATAGGGGATATAGAGATGTTGGGGTACGGGATTAGGGATACTTGGGTAGATCCGGCAGAGGCAGTTCCAGAGATAGCACCTATGACCGTGGGAGAGGTCAACACTAGGGTCGTAGGACTTGCTGAGCTCCATGAGCGGGATACACAGGACTTGTATGCCCTACTAGAGGATGCTCAGGATAGTAGGTCTCGTATATCACAGCGAGTCGATATGAACTCGCAGCGGGTCGATTTACTTATGGGGGATAGGATGACTCTCCAGGAGACAGTATGGATGGTGGAGGAGGAGGCCTATGCTTCCCGAGAGGCTTGGGCTCATTCGATAGGATTGAGTCAGGCGACTCATCAGGAGCTTCAGACCCATCGTGATCATGTGTATGCACATGAGACCTATCTACAGGCACACCAGACACAGCTACAGCTGCAGAGTACTCTCATTCAGACACAACACCAGGTACACGAGACTCGCTTTCATATGCAGCAGACTGAGTTAGCAGCGCTTCGAGAGACTGATCGTAGGCGTCAGGACCAGATGGTAGAGACTCTCCGAGTCATCAGAGATATGAGGCGAGAGATGAGCGACATGCAGGCTGAGTTGTTAGCACTGCGAGAGCAGCAGAGGAGAGCTAGACAGCCAGGACCAGAGGCTAGGATTCCAGATCACCAGGAGGCTTCTGGGGATGCCGACAGTCACATTTAGTGATTTATGTTATTGTATCTTGCTAGGTCATTGTACAGGCATGTTAAGTATTAGGGGTTTTCCCCGCTAGCATAGCCTTAGATCTTTGGTATTATATTGTGTGTACTCCGACAACTATTTCATGTAAAATTTTCAAAGTTATGAAATGAAATGGATGTGTTACTTTGTACTATATACCTCTCTTGTGTTGATTATCTCACCTATATATTATTATATAACCTCATGTTTTGTCTTTTGTGATCTAGACAAATCATGGCACCTACAACCAAAAGAGGACCAAATACCCATGTTAACGACACCAACCCAAACAACATGACTCCAGAATCCATCCAAGCAATGATTGACCAAGCTCTTTTGCGAAACTCCACCAATGGAGATGGAAGCCACAGTTCGCACGGGGATAACCGAAGGAACGTGCAAACTGCGCGCCCTTGTTTTTACGCTGACTTCATGAAGTGTCAACCTTTGAACTTCAAGGGGACTGAAGGCGTGGTCGGTTTAACTCGGTGGATTGAAAAGATGGAGTCAGTTTTCAATATCAGTGGTTGTGCTATTGAGAATCAAGTAAAGTTTGCCACCTGCACTCTGTTAGGTGCTGCTTTGACTTGGTGGAATGGTCAGATAAGAACCTTAGGTCCAGAGGCATATGCAATGACTTGGGAAGTACTCAAGAAAAAGAGATTGACGGACAAGTATTGTCCGCAGGGTGAAATCAAGAAATTAGACATCGAGCTGTGGAACCTAAAGGTCAAGGGAAACGATGTTCCAGCATACACTGAACGTTTCCAAGAGCTAACCCT
Source organism: Tanacetum coccineum (assembly GCA_026074375.1). Classification (NCBI taxonomy): domain Eukaryota; kingdom Viridiplantae; phylum Streptophyta; class Magnoliopsida; order Asterales; family Asteraceae; genus Tanacetum; species Tanacetum coccineum. The sequence goes on along the minus strand of BQNB010165315.1, from coordinate 10,616 downwards.
GATATGTACCAAGTTTGTTGCCAATGAAACCGAGAAGGTTGACAAGTACATCAATGGACTTCCTGACAACATTTATGGGAATGTCAAGTCTGTCAGACCCAAGACGTTAGATGAGACAATTGAGTTGGCCAATGACTTGATGGAGTCAGAAACTTCGGCACCTACTCGGAAAGACCAATCAGACACAGAGGAAGGCTGACGTATTCATCAAGAAACAACCATGGTCACCAACAGCACCCTTCAAAAGGCTGAATGTCCCAAAGTCTACAACATGGGACATGCGAAAAGGAACCTTATGGGGATCTCTGCCCAAATGCACCAAGTGCCATCTTTATCAATTTAACACCAGAATGGCCCGTGCACCCAGCGTGCCAACAAGTGCAACAAAGATAGGCGCTATGCTCGCGTTACAGGAATACATGGTAACACAAATGTTGCTAATACTCAGAAGGGCAATGGGGCAGCCCAAGGGAATGTTGTTTCGAGTAGTGGACTCCGGACATTTCAAGAGAGATTGTTCTAAGCTGAAGAATAAAGATAGGGAATGGGAATGCACAAGGCTGGGTTTATGCAGTTGGGAATGCAGAAAAGAAGGGAGTATGCACCGGAAACCCTGATGCCAATGTCGTCAAGGGTACGTTCCTCTTAAAATAACCATTAGCTTCTATCGTATTCACACTGGTGCTCGATAGAATTTTATATCCACTACATTTAGTCCCTTGAAAAACATCGCCCCAACATCAATTAGAAAAAATGTTTACGATGTCCGACTTAGCTATGGGAAAATAAGACGGATAGCCACTATTATACGAGGTTTGCACTTAACTTTCTAGCATCCTTCCAAACATAGATCTAATGCCCGAAGAACTGTGTAGTTCGATGCATTATTCCCCGGGGGGGGGCCCCCCCCGCAGGAGGGGGGGGGGGGGGGGGGGGGGGGGGTTGTATGGACTTGGTAAGAAGATGTCACGCCATGATCGTGTGCGATGAGAAACTTGTTCAAATTCCCTACGGGAATGAAACTTTGACTTTTCATGGCAACGAAAGTAGCAACGGGAGAGAATCCCGATTGACAGTTATCTCATGTTCAAAAGCTCAAGAGTACATGGCCAAGGGATGCCAAGTCTTTTTAGCTCAAATATCCGCCAAGAAAGAGGAGGACAAGTCAGAAAGGAAACATATATAGGACGTGACCAATCGCCGAAATTTTCCAAGTATTCCGAGACTTGCCAGGTCTTCCTCCAGCTCAATTAGTGGAATTCCAAATCGACTTAATTCCCAGAGCCGCACCCGTAGCTCGAGCACCGTATCGATTGCCCCATCCTAAATGAAGGAATTACAGAACAATAACAAGAACTCTCCTACAAGTGGATTCATAAGGCCCTAGTTTCTCACCTTGGGATAACCCGTTCTTATTTGTCAAAAAGGAAAGTGAAAAACCCCGGGTCGTTCGAAATGTGCATCGACCTACCGTGATTAAATAAACTGACAGTAAAGAAACTTTATCAATCCGATGATCGACAATTTGTTTGATACTTCAAGGTTCCAAGTATTTTTTTCGAGAGATAAGATCTGAGATCAGGATACCACAGCTTAGAGTGCGAGAGCAAGACATCCCAAAGACCGCAATTTCGAACTGTACGATATTGCCATTACGAGTTCCAGGTTAATGCCATTCGTACTGCCAAACACACCTGGCGGTAATTATGGACCGTCATGAACGCGTTGCTAGCCTACTTGGATAGTTCGCGTAATATCTTCATCGATGACATACTTATTTATTCAAAAGACTAAATAGAGCATAAGAACACCTTAAAGCAATGTTGGAATTGTCTTAAGGAAGAGAAGTTGTATGCAAAAATTTTCAAAATGTGATTTTTGGATTCCGAAGGTACAAATTTCACGGACATAGTCATTGTATTGAAGAGGCATACGATTGGAACCAGCCAAGATAGAATCATAAGAAGATTTGACGTCACCCAAGACACCAAAACGGAGAACCGCCAATTTTTTAGTCTTGCTGGGTTTACAATCGAAGGTTTATTGAAGAATTCGAAGATTGCTAAGTCAAGGTGAAACTAACTCAGAAAGAATCAAGTTCGACGAGGGAGTGAAAATGGAAGAGAAAGCTTACAATTAAAAAAGCAGAAGCTGTGCAGTGTACCAATTCTGCTTTACCTGAGGGAAAAGCGAAGAATTTTGTGGCACTGTATGCATCACACAAGGTTTAGGTGATGTGCTAAGCAGAAGAAAAAGTGAATGCCAATGCTTTCGACGTTAAAAGTTCACGAAAAGAACTACACCACTCATGACTTAGAACTTGGGTCGGTGGTGTTTGCCTTAAAGATATAGAGACACTATCTAATATCGGAACCATAATACACCTTGTTCACCACCGATAAAGAGCGCTACAACACATCCTCGATCAGAAGGATCTTAACTTGAGACAACGCCTTTGGCCGGAACTACTGATGAGCTACGATTGTGATAATTCGTTAACATCCCAGGGAAAGCAAACTGTAGTGGCGCGATGCACTGGAGCCGCAAGGAACGGATTGAGCCACTGCGGTTCGAGCCTTAAGTTATGACATTGGCGATGGATCTTCCCAAACGAATATTAGAATCTCAGATCGAAGCCCAAAAACCAGAGAATCTCGTTAATGAAGATGTAGGAGAGGCATAGATCTGAAGGGATATATATACCCAAGGAGAGATTGGAACCGGCGTGCCGATGAAACACTATGTTACACAGCAAGAAATTTGGATACCCTTGCTATGGAGACTTAAGAAATACGTGATTTTTGCACGAGCCCCACAAGTCGAAATATCTATCCATCCTGTTCCAAAAGATGTACCAAGATGTGGAAGAAATTATATTGGTGGCCCAAACATAAGGCTGACATCGCACGTATGTTACAAATGCCTGACATGTGCACGGTCAAGGCCGAACATCAAAGGCCATCGTGGTTGCTAGTACAAATCGAACTACCCGAAGTGAAAGAGGGATAATAACATGATGGATGTTATCACCAAACTTCCTAGTCATCACAAGGTTTTGACACCTCTGGGTGATTGTGGATCGACTTACAAAATCTGCTCACTTCTTGCTAATAAGGGAGAATGACCCATTAGACAAATTGGCAAGGTTGTACCTGAACAGGATTAGTGGCAAGACAAGGGGATTACCTGCCTCAATTATCCTTTGATCGTGACGGAAGATTCACTTCAGATTTTTGGAGATCATTTCAGAAAGCTTTGGGTACAGATATAGCATGAGCACTGTGTATCATCCGGAAACTGACGGGCAGAGCGAGAGAACCATTCAAACTCACCGCCCCCCCCCCCCCCCCCCCCCCCCCCCCTCCCCCCCCCCCCCCCCCCCGTCGAGGACATGCTACGTGCTTGTGTGATCGAGTTTTGGGCAAAGGTTGGTTTAAAGCATTTGCCGTTGGCCAAGTTTTTCATATAAAAACGTTTATCACGCTACATAAAGGCTGCCACTTAAAGAGGAACTGTATGGTCGCAAAGTCGATCACGGGGGGGGGGGGGGGGGGGGGGGGTCACCAGTGTGCTAGGCGAGGTTGGGAAGCCCCACTACTAGCACCGTAATTATCCAGAAACAACCAGTAAAAGATCGTCCTGATCAAGCAAAGGATGCAAGCGGCACAGGATCGACAAAAGAGCTACGCTGATCGAAAATGAAAGCCGATGGAGTTCGAGATTGGGGACAGAGTTATGCTTAAGGTCTCGCCGTGGAAAGGGGTCGTACGGTTCGGTAAGCGGGCAAGCAGAATCCCGATGATAATGTCAACCTTCAAAGTGTTAGCAAAATTTGGGGAAAGTTGCCTACAGGCTGGAACTTCCTCAAGAGTTGAGCAGAGTTCACCATACCTTCCATGTGTCTAATCTGAAGAATGTTACGCTGACGAACCAATAGTCATGCCGTTAGAAGGAATTCATGTTGACGATAAGCTCCAGTTTGTGGAAGAGCCCGTTGAAATCATGGAACGGGAAATCAAACGATTAAAGCGAAGCCGGATACCATTGGTTAAGGGTTCTCTGGGAACTCTAGCGGGGCCCTGAGTTCACCTGGGAACGTGAAGAATCGTTCAAACAAAAATTACCCACAACTCTTTCACAAACCGGCATCCGTCCATACCACACAATGTCTGTAAGCTATGAGGACAAAGCCTCTTTTAACGGTGGAGACTGTAACATTTACTCATTTTCGTTCTTGTACGACTCTACTAAATGAACACTATTTATTTAGTCCTATACCGTTTACGACTTAACATTTACTTTTAAGTTAAATCGCGTAACCAAAAAATAGTCAATGAATGTAAACGGTCATCGAATAAATTAAGGTTTAACATCAACCAAGTAAGAAATAATTATTAAGAAGATAATTATATACTTTGCGTATTTTATTTCTATTGGTCACATAAAAGGGTTACGTTTCGCGATAAAATACATTTGGATACACCCCGGAAATACTTAGACTTACCTAGACTTAAACCAATACTTACTTTTAACCGAAACACCAAAAAAAAAAAAAAAAAAAAAAATTTTATAACTATTTTTGTGTACAAGTCATAGGGGCCGAATAAAATTTGTTTTATCACCATAAACAAATCGTCCAAGTGGATTTCTAGCTAAATCAAAAATCGAAAGTAAGGATCTTCAAAGTACTAGTACTAGATCCCTAGGTAATTAATATGTGTCCTAATGGTCTCCTAAATGGTAAAACACAATGGACAATGACTTGCTGACTCCCTTGCCTTGGTTAACGCGGCATATGCATGATTATCACAAATTCTTGAGATTTCCTAATCTAACTCAATCTTGTACATCATGCAAGTCATTAAGAGTGGTACTTTGGGTGGTTTAGCCTAAAACCATGAGTGAGTAACTAGAAACACCAAAAAACCACCTCATGGAGCTCGTTTGTAGTTAAGTAAGGACCAAGAGGAGTTAAGTAGCCTATTGCCTATAAATACTAACACAAACTCACCATATTACACTCTTAAAAACACAATCACTTCAACATAAACACATATACACTCAACCTTGTTCTCAACTTATTCGGGTCCCAAACAACAAACGAACACACTCACTTACTTTATTCAAACCAACAAATATCCACAAGGGTTATTCGAGCTAAGGTTAGGAAATTACAAAGGCTTTGAAGCCAAGGGTTAGTTTTTTCGATCGTATACGCGTTTGGAGTAGCACTCTACACGTCCAAAGCTCGTAAATTCATACACTAGGACTCTTGTAAGTCATATTTGAACCTATGGCAATTTTACTATACGTGTCTTTCCTTGTTATCTAGGTTGTAAGTCGCGTATAGGACATTATATATGTCCGCACTATAGAAACTTCACACAGTAAAATAAATAACATGCGTTTATCCCACAAATGACTATTGCGTATGACGACTGTGTAGTGTTTAAAGCTTGCACTGGACAAGAACTTGAACCTAGTAACAAGCAAGGATTGAAAACCAATTAAAAAAAAGAAAACCCCACTAAACTTTTCCGTTAAAAATAAAAAAAGTGGCTTGGAAAAATACAAATACGACTCTAATGAACACTTGCATGTAAACCCGACCGTACAGCAGTTAAATACACGCCAATCCTGTCACTAGGGCTTTCGAGACTTATGTAAGTAACGAAGAGAAACAATGAGTCGCGTGGGACTTGCGAAACCTACAAGTGCTCACGGTTTGGGCCGAATAGCCTATGTCCGAACCTCACAGACCCAACAGTGAAGACCATGGCTTATCATTAAGCTCATTCGAGCTTATTAAGGAATTAGGGACTTATTTAGTTCGTAGTTAATAAGCATACAAAGAAAGAAAACCTTAACGGGCCAAGACGAGCCATTTATACCCAAACGGGCCCAATAAGTCATCTAGGCGGGCCCATAGCTTATTAATGAGCTCACTCGGGCTTATTAAGAGACCTACATGCTTATTGACTCTTATGGACCTTATCATGCTTTAGAAAATCTAGCCGAACCCTAAATGGGCTTAACGGCCCATTACCATGACTAACGAGGGCCTATAAGCCACGAATAAGCTTTGGCGGCTTATTTGTGAGCTGGGACAGCTTATAGGAATTGTAATACGCCTAGACAATGCTAACAGACCCGAAAGAATTAAGCCCGGACCCTTAAAACCCTTATCGGGCCTTAACAGGCCCAAGCCGGCCGAATAAGAGTGCTTATTAGCTTATTAGCTTATCTTGAATGAGCTAAAAAAGAAAACAGATTATGTGGGCTTAATGTAAATTGAAAATGAACTAGTGAAGCCTATAAACCCTTAAGGGTGCTTGCCGAGCGAACTATTGGGCTTTCGGGCCCAATAAGCCCGAAATTAAGCTACAATAAGCTCCCCGAGCTTATTTACAGCTTATCAGGCCCCACTGAGCTTATTGAGAACCTTTAGACTTATTAAAACTATAACGGACCTTTAAAATGCTAAACGGACCTTAACGGGCCCAATAAGGCCCGTTAAGCCAAAAATAAGCTCGATGAGCTTATTTAAAAGCCGAAACAGCTTTTATAACTTAATTAAACTTAACAAAAAGAAATTCCACTTGTTGAGTTTTATTTGGAGCTAAAATGCAATTTTTGCAAATCGAGGGACTAAAAATGTATAATTCGAAACCTAAGGGATTAAATTGTCAGTTTTCGAATTTCAATAACTCCAGGGACTGTTTTTGAAACATCCTGAAACTCAGGGATTGAGGTGTAAATTATAAGGACCTAAACTACACTTTGGTAAACTTAAGGGACTAATTATGTAACTATCGAAACTAAAGGGTTTAAAGTATAAATTTTTATAATTATAAACCTAGGGACTAAAGTGAAATAACTAGAAACTTAAGGGTATGTTAGTGAACAAAAGTGAAATTATGAAACACTTAACGAAATTGGTAGAATATTAAGATGTTCGGACATTAAACGGGTTTAATTAACGACAAAATAAATAAGTATATTTATTAACAATGATTTCACGTTTCTCGAGAACCATCGAAATTATAAATACAATAATCTTGTGCATCACACGCAAATAATCAGTTTCATCAATATCTAAACACCCGTCATGGCTGCTATACCAAACCCAAGAAATTAGGGTTCTCGGCAATCGAATGGATTTTCCCGTAATTTTTCCACTGAAACAAATTAAAGATTAAAAACTCACAACTAATAAAACCTTCAATCAAAATCATAACATCTATAGAATTTTTCTAATATCAATCAATTAGTTCATCTTTCAAAAAAATAAAATAAACCCAAGATAATATAAAGCTTGATTACTACTTGAACCCATATCGCCAGATCATTTGGAGCCACTAAGCGGAGTAATTTGTCCCCAATTTGTTAAAAGAATGGCTTCCAAAATTAAACGAAAACCCAAACTCTTGTGTAACAATATCTTCAGGCACCAAAAAAACTCCTCAAAATGAAACCCCAAAATCGAATCCCTAATTCATGTGTATGTGTGTTTTCTGGAAGAATATGGTGTATTGTGTGTGAATGTGAAGATAGTATCATAAAAAAGAAATTTTGGCCGGTTTTTGTGTAGTCCAAACTTTCAGCGGGAGCCCAGGTTAAGAAACGGTGTCGTTTTTTAGTTTAAATTGTATTTATATAATATAATTGGCTTCATTGGGGCTTCGTTAATTCTTTTAGATTTTGTCTTTTACAACGATGCTTCAAATTTAATAACCTACAATATTCCACCGAAAATATAATAGCTTATTATTTACATTAAACATGCCTTGAGACAAACAACACATATCGCATCAACCAAAAATATTGGAATCATGAGGCGATACTTAAGGATAGTACGATATTCCACCGATGACATATGTTGACCGAGCCCGTGTATGGGGATAGTTAGTAGAAAATTTTGAGCATGTAGTGCGCGTAGACACTCAAAAACTACTTTTAGTCTCATATGTATGTCAAAGTAGACTTTCATATCCTTGACCATTTTACTAAAAAGAGCACTCGTCAGTGTTTGTAGGGCTTTAGAGGGGGCAGTGTCCTTATTAGTGAAACATCTAAAATCAAAGCTTGGAATCATATCACGTAGACAAGCCAAAGTAAAGACATAATCATCGTATCACATATTCAAATGTGACTTTATGTGCCTTATTCAACTTTGATGAATTAACTGCACTAATCTACAAGATATATAATGTGTTATATATGGTTGGAAATGTATGAATGCTACATTTTCAAGAAAAAAAGGTAAAAGTTTTAAAATAATTTAGAAAAAGTTATGTCCATTTTATTACATGTTTAGATATTTGATAACATCAAATATTTAATACTTTTTGGTATTAAATTCCCGCGTTTATTTCCTTGCTTTATATTATTTTTTATATGAATTCGATACTTAATTCGTTTTTATTTCGAATTCAGGTAATTAAAGGCACTTGAACGGAAAAAGGCAAAAAATGGCCAAAAATAGTACCAATACTAATTTATTTAGTAAAAGTACTAAAATCATTTGATGGCTACTATATTTCTCCAGGATGCAGCTTATGAGCCTAATGAAGAATAGTACCACTGTAACACCCTCAAATCTGAGCACGTAACGGAATGTTTGAATATCCGAGGGTGTTACTTTATGGATCAATAGCACAAGATCTGAGAACGACTACTAAATGTGTCATTTGAAAAAGATACATTGGATTAACAAAATACTTGTTTGTCCAACAATAAACATTTACACTGTAAACCCTTTAGTTTTGATAATTACATAATTAGTCCTTTAAGTTTACAAAAATGAAATTTAGGTCTTTATAGTTACTACTGGTAGGTATAGTCATTACTACTGGTGGCATATTAGTTACTCCTGGTAGAATAATATTGTCATTAGTACTGGTAGTATATTAGTTACTCCTGGTAGAATAATATTGTCATTAGTACTGGTAGTACCATAATGGTTACTACTGGTAATGTTATAGTTAATCCGGGTAGTACAAATGCATTCGTTAGGCTTATTTAAGTTTGCTTAAGCTGTTTGGCGTATTGATAAGCTCGGATGAGCGTATTTTGTGCTTATTGGGCTCGTTGGCCCAACAACCATTTACTGAAAATTAGTACCAAGGTCCATTTAGTTTCGTTTGGTTTTTAAACTGTATAAGAGCCTATATAAGTTTCAATAAGCTCGTAGGTTACCTTAATAAACTCGTAGAGCTTATTAATAAGCTAGGGTCTCCACTGTTGGGCCCGAGTGTGGGTTGCGTGGGTTAAACGAAGCCATTAGTGGCCCGTTAGGTGTTCTAGTACCTCTTAAGACACCGTTAACGAGTTAGTATACCAAATGTGAGTTTATTTTGCATGCATAGGGTCATGTTCGCTACATGCACACGCTAGATAAGGTTGCCTACACATTTCTTAGTCTTCATGTCGTGTTTACAAGAAAGTTCACATATAGTTTCATTGGCAACAAACTTGGTACATATCAGGGTTAACTCTTGGAAACGTTCAGTGTATGCTGGAACATCATTTCCCTTGACCTTTAGGTTCCACAGCTTGATTTCTAATTTCTTGATTTCACCCTGCGGACAATACTTGTCCGTCATCTTTTTCTTGAGTACTTCCCAAGTCATTGACCTAAGGTTCTTATCTGACCATTCCACCAAGTCAAAGCAACACCTAATAGAGTGCAGGTGGCAAACTTTACTTGATTCTCAATAGCACAACCACTAATACTGAAAACTGACTCCATCTTCTCAATCCACCGAGTTAAACTGACCACGCCTTCAGTCCCCTTAAAGTTCAAAGGTTGACACTTCATGAAGTCAGCGTAAAAACAAGGGCGCGCAGTTTGCACGTTCCTTCGGTTATCCCCGTGCGAACTGTGGCTTTCATATCCATTGGTGGAGTTTCGCAGAAGAGCCTGGTCAATCATTGCTTGGATGGATTCTGGAGTTATGTTGTTTAGGTTGGTGTTGTTAACAGGGGTATTTGGTCCTCTTCTGGTCGTAGGTGTCATGATTCGTCTAGATCACAAAAGACAAAACATGAGGTTATATGACCGAATATAATAATGTATAGATGAGATATCAACACAAGAGAGGTATATAGTACAGCATAACACATCTATTTCATTCATAACTTTTAAAATTTTACATGAAATAGTTGTCGGAGTACATAAAAGATCTAAGGTAATGTTAGCGGGGAAAACCCCTAATACTTAACATGCCTGTACAATGACCTAGCAAGATACAATAACATAGATCACTAGATGTGACAGTCAGCGTCCCCAGAAGCATCCTAGTGATCTGGAATCCTAGTCTCTGGTCCTGGCTGTCCAGCTCTCCTCTGCTGCTCTCGCAGTGCTAACAACTCAGCTTGCATGTCGCTCATCTCTCGCCTCATATCTCTGATGACTCGAAGAGTCTCTACCATATGTGCCTGACGCCTATGGTCAGTCTCTCGAAGCGCTGCTAACTTAGCCTGCTACATTTGGAAGCGAGTCTGATGCACCTGATGCTGTGTCTGAATGAGAGTACCCTGCAGCTGTAGCTGTGTCTGATGTGCAAAGTAGTTTTCACCAATTTTTTAGAATAAGCTGTTATTAAGCTGAAAAG
>BQNB010165314.1:0-14236 GCA_026074375.1 Tanacetum coccineum | reverse complement strand
TGTGCTTAATTACACATACCTTTTACCTATTAAAATGAGCCTAAATGACCAAAAACAGACATAAAATGCCAAATATATGTTTTTTTTTGCTTTGTATATTGTGTAGGTAACAGATAATCACTAAAGGACAAAAACGAAGCCAAAACCAACAAAACTGAGCACGGGAATGGGAAGAGCGTGAAAAGTCAAAGTCAAAGTCAAAACCAAACTCAAAAAGTCAAAAATTCAAAGTCAAAGTCGAAGCCAAAGACGTGTGCATCTTAAATGGGCCAACCCGTACCCCATTTAATGGGTCGGGTCAGCCCATTAAGCCTTTATCTAAAAAGTCTTACAAGTTAAAAAAGCCCTAAATCTAAACCGGCCCAAAACAAAACATATAAGCCCAAACACATTTAACCATAACATCCTTTAAACCTTTTACACCGTTAGTCCTTAAGGACTAACACTACTAGTCCCTATCCATTACACAGTTAGTCCTTAAGGACTAACACCATTAATCCTAAACCTAACAATTCCCTTAACCCCGTTAACCCGTAACAAACAAAACAGAACACCCTTTTCCTGCCCAAACTACTATTTACCCATCACTCTCACCTTGACCCTTGCTCCCATAGACAAACCCATCACTCTCAACTCAACCCCACTCCACAAGGTGCCAAATCTACCTTGGCAATCCCATGGCGACTGATTGGACAACAAGGATTAAAGGCTCAGATTATAGAACTTGGAGCCAAAGCAAAATGGATGGCTAAGATGATGACTTGAAGCTCCTCACACAAGAAGCACACCTTCTCTGTTAGCCTTAAAATATGGTGACAAACACGGAATTACATTAGTTTATTTATAGCGTGACACATAGGGACTAATAATGACAAGCTACAATAGTTGTGTGTCACTAAGACTATAAATACCCCTTCCATACTTCCATGGAGGGGTGAAGTTCACATTTGTAAAAGTGTGTAGTGTGTGTGTTTTCTCTCAACACACACATCTTCCCATATCATATCTTTTTCTCTCTAATAATATGGATACTTTTTTTTTCATTTTACCAAGCCTCCGGATCCGTTGTTCTAAGGGTGAATCGTGATAACAATTGGCACCAGAGCATAGGGAGAATCCGTGTTGTTAATCTACTGATTATTGTGGTTAAATAAGCCCAAATTCGTGGCTTGGTTTGTTTATTTTTTTTGTTCGAAAAAAATAGCAAGAAAAATCAAGATTTGATCTTTGTTTGTGGTTAAAAGTGTTAAAGATTTGTACTTTCGGGCTTAGATCTATCCCTTGCATCATTACTAGGTGGTTTTAACATCATTTCGTAGCTTTCAAGAATGTTTGATGATTTTTTCTTGGCTGCGTTTTGACTAACTGAAGGGGTGTTCTTGATTGCGTTTTGACCATTGCGTTTTGACCATTGCGTTTTGACTAATTGAAGACCCTTATTGCGTTTTGCCTAGGGGAGACTCTGTCCATTTCATTTCTTGGTTGCGTTTTGTCTCAAGAATTGACTGCGTTTTGTCTAAAGAAGACTGCGTTTTGTCCAATGAAAACCCTTGTGACCGACTTTGGGTCTATGACCGAATTTGGGAATTTTATAATCAAAACAAGTACAACAAACAAACACCACAATCAAGAATCGAGACTCATAAGACACAATCAACATAACAACACACACACAAACAACAACACTTAATACTTAAAAACGATCCTGAAAAGATTCACTTAAATGACAAAATGGCTAGAGATTTGGATTACGATGACATGTGATCACGAAGTTGATTTGGTATCCCTTATTTGAGCTTGAAGTTAGATTTCACGAAGGCGTCTACTTATTTCATCATCGAGACTTTCTTCTATTTTCTATCGATTGATGACTTGCTTGAACGTATACAATTATGATTAAGACTTAGATTATCTAGTTTCCAGAAGTCAAGGGGTGGTTGGATGAAGACCTGGACAACTATCACTTAAAGGAGTTACGTTGTAGTACTCAGTGTCACACGCAGATGTCGATGTGGATAATTTCAAGAGGTGTTGTACTTCTTATACTTTTGATGTTGGGTATAAGGTACTTAGAGATTTTCTACTGCACCGTTCTTCAATCAACGATAGTGCAAGATTAACCGTTCTTCAATCAACGATAGTGCAAGATTAAGTAACAAATTTGGGGGATTTTACTTCAGTTTCAAGTTTGGAATATCGAGTTTACTTCACTAAGTGATCACGATAATAGCCTACAGAATACGAGTTTGGTAAGTTAGCCAGAGAGTTTAAAGGTTGAGATGTAATCAGCACTTCTCACGGGTATTTTTGTGCTATTCCAAGACAAAGATACTTCACAGTCTAAGCAAAATCTTCAAAGTTCTTCGATGACATTCATTCACAAGACCTTGATTATACCAAGTGTTCTTGATTCTTGCTTCATCTCCTCTACGGTTTCTGAAGTCAAGAGGGTAATGATTCTTTTGTATATCAAGATTTGTGCTTATGACAAGAACTTCTCGAGTATATGAACGTACACGACAATGATGCTTCCGAGAGTTCGCAACCATCATGGGGGAAAATGTGTACATCCGGGACTTAGTTGACTTTGATGTTACCGTGTCAACTTCCAAGGGGAAGTAGTGTAGACTACTTTACTTAGTATGGTTTATGAAGTATTCTGCATACGTGAGAAGAATTGTTGCTGATTTCTCGCATGCACCCCCGAACGAATATTCACCAAGCCCTGATGACAAGAAGCAGTGGTCGTTGGTGTGGTTTGACTTCTACAAAATTCCGCTGTGCACTTTGATGACAAGTAGAAGATTGTTCAAGCTACATCAATGTTTCAGAATCTGCTCAAGATAGGGATGTTGGTTTGGGGGGAAGCTAATTCAGAAACTTCGCCAAAAAGGAGTCTATGAAGAAAGCTTTTCAAGACATGCTGCATGAATTGGGAGGAAGTTAATCCAACTTATGCATACTACAATGGTTCCAGAACAAGTAAAGACAATGAAGATCCAAGCTAGAATACAAGTTTCAAGACCAAGAGAACTCACAAGACAACTTCAGCTTTGGAAGCGCTTTGGAAGACTTTATTTAATTGTATTTGTACTTGTTAGGAACATTGTAACACATATTGGGGGAAGATTATTAGCCTTAAAATATGGTGACAAACACGGAATTACATTAGTTTATTTATAGCGTAACACATAGAGACTAATAATGACAAGCTACGATAGTTGTGTGTCACAAGGACTATAAATACCCCCTTCATACTTCCATGGAGGGGTGAAGTTCACATTTGTAAAAGTGTATGTGTGTGTGTTTTCTCTAAAGCACACACACAACTTCCCATATCTTATATTTTCTCTCTAATAAACATGGATCAATTTCTTTTCCATTTTACCATACCTCCGGATCTCGTGTTATAAGGGTGAATTGTGATAACACTTATGTTTTAAGGCCTAAACACAAAACTATCTAACCTAAGTTTTCAAATATCAGGGTCTACTCATGATCGTTTTCATCTTTTCAAGATCAAGATCGTAAAATCAGACCAGGATAAACACAAAATTATATCAATGTTTATTGGAAATGTTGTCCTAACCGGAAGATGATTCCCGTGTCGTTAAGTCCCAACGCGGCTTGAATGGGAAAATCGAATGCCGAATATGATGATCCGATGTTTGAATATGACTCAAATGTGATTGGGATTTTCTATACAACAAGTTAAAACATGCAAAAACGATTAAATAAAACCTAAAAACGAAGGCTAGAAGGATTTAAATCTAAAATGTAGACGTAAATGTAAAAACGTGAGGGCTAAAAACCTAAATTTTGCAATTTTAATCCTAAAATAATTTTTAAACTCAAAATAGGTTCTAAATGACTAAAAACGAAGTTTTAAAAAAACTAGAACGAAAACGGAGGTCGTTTGGACCAAAAACGAGTCAAAAGAAAAACGAGAACAAAACCCGTTCTTTAAAAAGTAAAACATGCTAAAAGAGACCCTACAAGAAAACAAACAATTTTCCTATAAAATATATGAAAAAAGAAAAATTTTGAAAAAAGTTTATATTTTTCTGATAATTATTTTATTTTTTATGAATTTTTTAAGTTTTAAAAGAAAATAAATAAAAAAAATACTAAAAGTTTATAAAAATTCTGAAAAAATTACAAAAAATACTTGAAAGTGTGACGGACCTAAGAAAAATAAGCTGGCTTGACCAGCTTATCAAATAAGCTGTCAAAATAAGCCCAACAGCTTATTAGTGCTAAATGGCCAAAAATGCTTTAGAATAAATAACCACTTGGGACTTTGACAGAGAAGTCCCAAGGGCGCAGCGGTAATGTGTTTGTTAAAAGGGGTAGGAAGTTGGGTAGAGGTCTTGGGTTCGAGCCTCGGCTCGCCCTTGGCTTCCCCACTCCCTAACCTTTTTAAACTCTTTTTTTACAACTTTTTTCTAAACTGAAAAATAAGCAACTTTAAAAAAAACAAAATTTTTATATTTAAGAAATAAGCACGTAAAAAGCTAAAAACTTAGACAGATTAAGCCTTTGTACAAATAGAAGAAAATAAGCTAAGTCTTAACTGTTAAGAGCTATTAAGCTCAAATAAGCTACAACTATCCTAATGAGGCCAAAAATGGCTTAAGCACAAAAATAAGCACAAAGAAGCTTAGAAAAAGCAATTAAGCAAACTGACCCCACAAAGTGTCAAAACAGGCAAACAGGCCTGTTTATGCTTAAAAATAAGCACTTCAAAATGAAACTTATGGAAAAAGGCTTCTTTCTAGCTAAAATTTAACCTATAAGCTTCTCAAATCAGCTTTTAAAAAGCATTTTGAAATTTTAGTTTTAGACTATTTTACAAAGTTGTCTAAAAACTGCTAAAATTCATTTATCTATGCTTATGCAGTTTTTAAGTTATACTCTAAATACAATTGCACACTACTCTGCCACTTACTCAATGCATAAACATCTTTGAATTGAACATGTGAATGAAGCCTAATATCTACTTTAAGCTAATGATCAAAAATAAGCTGTTCTAAATAAGCAATTTGCCACAGATTCAAGTCTTAGCTAGATTAAGCTTGGTTTTTGAGATTTAAAGTATAAAAACTGATTTAAACTATTAATTAGACCTAAATTAAACTAAGAGAATCTGACTAAATTACCATAACCCAATTTGACCCATTTTGTCCCTTACCCCAAACACCCCTTTATATTTGGCAATGCACTTTTTAAACTAACTTAGGCTGATTTAAGCTGAAATAACCATACACCAGATACTTAAATAACTGAATAGATAACAATAAGCAAATTTAATTATCAAATAAGCACTTGGAAAAGCCACAACAGACTATGCTACTTTAAACCATTTTAAGGCAGATTTAAACCAAACCTTTCACAGACAAATTTTAAACCAAAGGCTAATTAAACTAAACACTTAAAAGAAAACAAGTAAGCTAGAATAAGCAAATGCAAACAGTAACTAAGCTAATAAGCAATGCTACAGTAATATAAAAAAAACAATGCAGAAAATTAAAAATGGAGACTTACAATAGTCCAAAGTAAAGGAAACCTAAAAACTAGTCCTAACCACCCCTAGTCCAATTGTTTCTGAAACATTTCATACCCATGTGTCCATCCATTTTTGACCAATCATCCAATGATATAAGCTGTGGTATATTTTTTTTGGTGATATATTTTAACAAACAACAAGTAAACATGTAATTTGCAACTTGAATTTTAGCTTGAAAAGAGAACTTTCATTATAAATTTAACTGAAATTTACAACATTTACCTTGAAAATTTCAATAGCTTAAAAATTAAAACTTAAAGAGAAGGAATTTGAAACTGAAATACTTCATTAATTTCTAAAAAAAACAGATACAATGCTAAAACACAAATTTAAAAGATTACAAAATTAAAACCCTCGATGCCATTGAAGGCTTACAAGCTATCTATTTATACTAGAAACTAGCTCTTGAATTTCTTTCTCTTGTGCTTCTTTTGTGAGAGGCTTCACAGTCTCTATCTCAGCCATTGAATTTGGTTTGTGTTTCTTTTTAAGCAATCCGAGCCCTTGATTTTGCTTTGATCATTGTGGGATTGCCAACTTGGCAATGGGGGTGATAGTGGAGTGGGGGTTTAGGCTTTGTCTGGGTAAAGGGTGGAGATTGAGTGTTTTGGGAAAGAGGGGAGGGTATCCCGTGAATAAAAATAGGGGGTGAGCTATGGCGGTAAAGTGGGTTAGGGTTAGGGTTTATCAAAGTTTGATTTTGGGGAAGAGGGAAATGTTTGGTGATAAGGCAGGTTTGGCCCCTCACTCTTCTAAGAGTATTTGCAAAATCAGTCCTTGTGGTGTTGAGAGTTTGGAAGGTTGGCAAAAGTGGTCCCTCAACCTTATAAGTGTAATTGCAAAATCAGTCCTTTTTGTAATACAAGTATGAGGGGTTGGCAGGAATGCCCCCTCTACTTGTATTTTAAACTGAAATAGCAAATACATGCCCTTGTCTTTTGTTCCTTTGTAATTATAACATTGGGAATTTGGCAATTACAGTCCCTCAAGTTATATTTTTCTTTGCTTTGATTTTTTTTACTTTGACTTTGTCGGGGTTGACTTTGACTTTGACTGTTTGACTTTTCTGTTGACTTTTTGACTTGGATTTGGCTTTACACTTTTCCATTCCGTGCTCAGTTTTGTCGTTTTTTGCTTTGTTTTTCGTCCTTTTGTGAATATCCGTTTCCTGCACAACACAAATGCAAAACAAACATATATTTGGCAGTTTTTGTCTGTTTTTGGTCATTTAGGCTCGTTTTATTGGATATAAAATATGTGTAATTAAGCACATATTAACTCACCTCAGTCCTAAAAGGAACATGATTCCAAAAGCATATTAATGAAATTCATGCCTAGTCTCACATACTATCTACTACTGCTAGACCAGTTAATACTGCTCAACCCAAAACAACAGTGAATTGTGCAAGACCAATGACAAATGTTTTTAATAAAGCACATTCAAGTGTTAGAAGGCCCATTAACAACAAAACAACAACTAAAAACAGTAATTTTAATCAAAGGGTTAATACTGTTAGTGGTAAGAATGTTAATACTGCTAGGCCAAAAGCAGTAGTTAATGTTGCTAGGCCAAAAGCAGTACTTAATGCTGTTAAGAGAAACCAGGTTAATGTTGTTAAGGCCTAAGTTTGTTGGGTTTGGAAACCAAAGACTAAAGTTTTAGACCATGTTTCTAAACACAATAGTGCATCAATCACCCTAAAGAAGTTTGATTATGTTGATGCGCAAGACAGATCCAAGTCAGTAGTGGCTTGGGTCCCCAAAAGAAGCTTATTTTCTTATCTAATGTGCAGGGCAATCCACAAATAGATTTACATGATCAAGGAGTGATTGACAGTGGATGCTCAAGGCACATGACAGGAAACATGTCCTATCTTACTGACTTTGAAGAAATTGATGGAGGATATGTTGCCTTTGGAGGTAACCCTAAAGGAGGGAAAATCACATGAAGAGGTACAATAAAAACTGATAATTTAGATTTTGAGAATGTGTATTTTGTAAGAGAGTTACAGTTTAACCTCTTTAGTGTCTCACAAATGTGTGACAAAAAGAATAGTGTTCTCTTTAATGACACTGAATGTATTGTTTTATCTCTAAATTTTAAGTTAACTGACTAAAGTCATGTTTTACTTAAAGTTCCCTAGAAAGAACGAATATGTATAATTTGATTTAAAGAAACATATTCCTAAATGGAGTTGCTAGACTTATCTCTTTGAGCAAAAGCACAACATCTGATAATCTAAACTTAAGCATAGGAGACTTGGACATATAAATTTTTAAAAAAATATGAATAAAACTGGTTAAGTGAAAATCTTGGTAAGAGGTTTACTTCAAAAAACTTTTGAAAATGAACAAAACCTGTGTTTTTCTTGTCAAAAGGGAAAGCAACATAGAGCTTCTTGTAAGTCCAAAACAGTAAGTTCAATCAGTCAACCTTACTATGTTACCCATGGATTTTTTTAGGCCAACATTAGAAAAAGTTTAAATGAAAAAGATGTATTCCTAGTTGGTCACCGATAGGGGGGGATTACAGTAGGATTTTATTATGGGTTTTCTTTCTAGCTACTAAGGATGAGACTAGTGGCATTCTTAAGTCCTTTATAACTGGAGTAGAAAATCTAATAGATCAAAGGGTTAAGGTAATTAGCTGTGACAATGGGAACTTGGTAAATTAAGAGCATGATTGCTGAAGCATAAACGGGTCACCTACCGGTCCAACTAAGCTCATAATTCAAAGACAAAGACCGAACGTTATTTGTGATCCTATTGGTCCAAACATATGAAATACGATATGGAGAGCTATCCCGGTATCTAGATTACTTGGTCTATATCACTAGACCCAGTTGAATGATAGGTCGCGTATTCAAACACATAGACAAGTATGAGGTGATAAACATAATTAAACAATCAATGATAAATTAAGAAATCAATTTTTACAACAAACCAAACATTGAACTTTCATTAAGATGGCTAATACCCGAGGGTATTAGCCCACAACCATTGTAATTATAAAAGCGTAATCAAACAATTTAAAATCAAACAATTAAGAGAGTAAGAATTACACGATTTCTTCTATGGATTCGTGATCGATGCTTGACCTTGGTGGTTGATCTTCTCTTAAGAATTTCATCTTCAGTGAGTATGGTATAAAGAATATGATATTGAACATTGAAAACTTATTTTTGAGTCTTCTATTTATAGTTGCTGAAAAATACTTGATACGCCGTATCCAGCAAGGTTGATACGGCGTATTGGGTTGGATTCCTTAGAGTGCGCGCTACGTTTGTAATAAATATTTGATATCATTCCCAATTTACTTGATTTACTGTATCTTCGAATAGTTATCTTCATGGATACGACGTATGTAGACAAAGTGAATACGTCGTATTGGGAATTGGTCAAAGGTGTTTTCTTGTGAAGTCTTAGTGCAGACACGCCGTATCTCTTTAGTTGGATACGGCGTATTGGTGAAAATTCAAAAATCTTCAAATGTCTTTGTTTTTGCTCCAAATTATGCGCCTTTTAGCATGTCTTCACAAAACACTCCTAGATTACTGCATTTATCAACTTTAAAGCAATTAAGTACCAAATAATGCAATAATTATATAAAAGTGGGCAAAACAGATGGGATAAATGATATAATAAAGTGATGTTATTTGATGTCATCAGCTGACATGAACAATTTGGATGCATTTATGCATGTCAGTCCTATTCCAACTACAAGAGTACACAAAGATCATCCAGTTGAACAAATTATTAGAGACTTGAATTCAGCACCTTAAACAAGAAGAATGACAAAGAATTTGGAAGAACATGGTTTGTTTAGTTCAGTTCAGCAAAGAACAAACCATAAAGACTTTCAAAATTGCTTGTTTGCCTGTTTCTTATCATAAGTAAAACCCAAGAAGGTAATCCAAGCATTGCAGGATCCAAGCTGGATAGAAGCTATGCAGGATGAGCTTCTACAATTTAAATTACAAAAGGTTTGGACCTTGGTGGATTTACCAAATGGCAAAAGGCCCATAGGCACTAAATAGGTCTTCAGGAATAAAAAGGATGAAAGAAGAATTGTGATTAAAAATAAAGCAAGATTAGTTGCTCAAAGGTACACACAAGAAGAAGGGATTGACTATGATGAAGTCTTTGCCCCTGTTGCAAGAATTAAAGCAATTAGGCTATTTTTATCCTATGCCTCATTTAAAGACTTTGTGGTGTACCAGATGGATGTCAAGAGTGCTTTTCTTTATGGTAAGATTGAAGAGGAAGTCTATGTTTGTCAACCACCAGGATTTGAAGATCTAGACTTTCCTGATAAAGTATATAAGGTTGAAAAAGCATTGTATGGACTACATCAAGCTCCTAGAGCCTGGTATGAAACCTTGTCAACATATCTGTTGGACAATGGGTTTCAAAGAGGGAAAATTAACAAGACCTTATTTATTAGAAGGGATAAAGGTGATATTCTGTAAGTTCAAGTGTATGTAGATGATATCATTTTTGGCTCTACAAAGAAGTCATTATGCACAGAGTTTAAGAAGATGATGCATAAGAAATTTCAGATGAGTTCTATGGGTAAACTTATATTCTTCTTAAGACTGCAAGTAAAGCAGAAGGAGGATGGGATTTTTATCAGTCAAGACAAGTATGTGACTGAGATTTTAAAGAAATTTGGTTTTACTGATGTCAAAACAGCAAGCATACCTATGGAAACTCAAAAGCCTTTGCTTAAGGATGAAGATGGTGAAGAAGTGGATGTTCATTTATATAGATCAATGATTGGTTCACTGATGTATCTTACTTCTTCAAGACCTGATATTATGTTTGCAGTGTGTGCCTGTGCAAGATACCAAGTCAACCCAAAAGTGTCACATCATCATGCTGTGAAAAGAATTTTTAGATACTTAAAAGGTCAACCTAAATTGGGCCTTTGGTATCCAAAAGATTCACCTTTTGATTTGGTAGCATACACTAATAGTGATTATGATGGAGCAAGCTTGGATAGGAAGTCCACAATAGGAGGTTGTCAATTCCTTTGTAGATTGATTTCATGACAGTGCAAGAAGCAGACTGTGGTTGCTAATTCCACAACAGAGGCAGAATATGTAGCTGCTTCAAGTTGCTCGCTTTGGATTCAAAATCAATTGCTTGATTATGGGTATAACTTTATGCATACAAAGATCTATATTGATAATGAGAGTACTATATGCATAGTTAAGAACCTTGTTTTTCATTCAAAAACAAAGCACATTGTGATTAGACATCACTTTATTAGAGATTCCAATAAGAAGAAGCTAATTCAAATGATCAAGATTCATACTGACAAGAATGTTGCAAATTTGCTTACAAAAGCATTTGATGTAAGTAGATTTCAATATTTGATTGTCAGTATTAGAATGCTCAATCTTTAAGGTCTTGATTATGAAATTGGTGAGGTAAACAGAATTGAGAGAGTTGGTGAGAATAAAAACAGAAAGAGAGATGTGTGATAAAAACATACAGAGTGATTTGGTAAGTAAAAGAATTAAGAGAATTTATGAGCTGAAAAACAGAAAGAGAGATGTGTGATAAAAACATACAGAGTGATTTGGTAAGTAAAAGAATTGAGAGAATTTGTGAGCTGAAAAACAAAAAGAGAGTTGAATATATCAAAAACAGACAGAGAGAATTATAAGCTAAAAGACTTGAGAGAAAGCAAAAACAGACAAAGAGAATTGTGAGTTAAAGAATTGAGAGAAATCAAAAACAGACAGAGAGATTTTGTGAGCTAAAATATTAATTTGATGATGGAAAAGCTAATTAGAAAGGAATTGGAGTTAATGCTGGTGATTCAAGTTAATGCTGCTAGGCATAAACTTACTGTTGCTAGGTAAAGTTAATGCTGTTAGGAATAACTTATTACTAATGGTTGTAAGTTAATACT
Organism: Tanacetum coccineum; assembly: GCA_026074375.1. NCBI lineage: Eukaryota > Viridiplantae > Streptophyta > Magnoliopsida > Asterales > Asteraceae > Tanacetum > Tanacetum coccineum. The sequence continues at coordinate 2,750 of BQNB010165314.1, read as the reverse complement.
GCTAGGCTTAACTTACTGTTGAGTTACTACTACTAATTAAAAGTTAATGATGCTAGGCATAACTTACAACTGCTGGTGAACGTTAATGTTGTTGAGGGTATTTTCATAAATACTTCAATTAAGGGTTTCATTCAATCATTTAATCAATTTCAATCTTTCATATGCTCTCTAATCATAAACCCTAACTCAATTTCATCATTCATCATCAAAACCCATCACAATGACAACCCTACAGTTTGCTGATACACATAATTTAGTCGTGTTTCTAGATAAACCTGCTAAAAGTGAAGGGTTTGAACAAATTATTGATTTATAGAATGCAAGTTCTATAAGATATGCTTTAACCATTAATTCCATTATATACACTTTGTGCATTCAACAATTCTAGGCTACTGTCAAGGTGAAAACTGTTAATGGGGAAGTTCAGTTACAAGCCCTAGTGGATGGGAAGAAGATTATCTTAACTGAAGGAACTATAAGAAGAGATCTTCAATTGGAAGATGCTAAAGGTATTGATTATCTATCCAATGCTACAATTTTTAAACAGCTTACACTCATGGGGTATGAAAAACTTTCATAGAAGCTTACATTTTATAAGGCTTTCTTCTCTCCCCAATGGAAGTTCCTTATTCATAATATTTTGCAATGCTTAAGTGCTAAGACTACTGCATGGAATGAATTTAGTAGCACTATAGCTTCTACTATTATCTGTTTAGCCACAAACTAAAAGTTCAACTTTTCCAAGTATATTTTTGATAGTATAGTGAAGAATGTGGATAATGTGAACACATTTTTGATGTATCCAAGATTTGTACAAGTGTTTGTGAATCAACAAGTTGGTGATATGTCAAATCAAAAAAGGATTTATGTTACACCCTCCCACACCAAGAAGGTTTTTGGGAACATGAAGAAGGAAGGAAAAGGTTTTTCTGGAAGAGTAACACCCTTGTTTCCAACAATGATGGTACAAGCTCAACAAGAATAGGGTGAAGGTTTAGCAATTCCCACTGATCCCCAACACACACCCACCATTACTCAACCATCATCATCTCAACCCTAAAAGAAACATAAACCAAGGAAGCCCAAGAAGAAGGATACTCGGATACCTCAATCTAGTGTTCCTAGTGACAATCTAGCAGATGAGGCTGTTAATGAGGAGAATGTATCTAAACATTCCAATGATCCACTGCTCAATGGCGAGGATAGATTGAAACTTGAGGAACTGATGGCACTATGTACCAACTTACAAAACAGGATTCTTGATTTGGAACACACAAAGACCACTCAGGCACTAGAGATTGACAGCTTAAAAAGGAGGGTTAAGAAGCTTGAGAATATACAAAGGTCAAAAACTCATGGGCTTAAAAGATTGTATAAGGTTGGTTTAAGTGTTAGGGTTGTCTCCTCTAAAGATGAAGGTTTAGGTGAGGAGGATGCATCCAAACAGGGGAGGAAAATTCATGATATTAATGCTGATGAAGACATCACCCTAAAGAATGTTCATGATGCTGAAATGTTTGATGTAAATGACTTAGATGGTGATGAGGTAGATGTTGAAAGAGAAGTTGCTGATAAAGATGTGAATTTAAGTGTTGATAAAGTTACATTGGCTCAAGCACTTACAGCTTTGAAAAGTGAAAAAGTTCAAGAAAAATGAGATGTTATTAAAGAGTCAAGTGTACCAGTTAGTGCTGCTTCAACAAAGGTTAGTACTGTTATACCAACAAATGTTGCTACAATAATTACAGTTGTTAGCTTAAGACCCAGAGCAAAAGGGATTGTTTTTCATGAACAAGAGAAAGCTCCTACACTAATAGTTTCTTCACAAAACCCATCACAGATCAAGGTTCAAGACAATGGTAAAGGCAAAATGAATGAACCAGAACCTGTGAAGAAATTATCTAAGAATGATCAACTCGGACTTAATGAAGAACTTGCCTTTAGGCTACAAGCTGAAGAAGAAGAAGAAAGGCTTGCTAGAGAAAAAGCTTAAAAATTGAAAAAGCCAATACAGCTTGGGATGATATTCAGGTTAAAGTTAAAGCTGATTATCAGTTGGCTTAAAGACTGCATGATAAAGCAGTATACAGATGAAGAGAAGGCAAAATTCTTTTGTGATTTCTTAGATCAAAGAAGAAAGTTCTTTGCAGCAAAAAGAGCTGAAGCTAAAAGGAACAAACCACCAACTCAAGCTCAACAAATAAAACTGTATTCTACTTATTTGAAGAACATGGAAGGATATACACTGAAACAATTGAAAGGCTTCAAGTTTAAAGTTATCAAGTACATGTTTAAAAGAGCCTTCAAGAGAGTTAACACTTTTGTTGATCATGAAAAAGAGTTGATAGAAGAGAGTTCAAAGAAAGGTGAAAATGAGAAAAAGAACAGTGACAAATCAAAGAAGTAGAAGTTAGATGAGAAGGTGGAAGCAGAAGTAGATGATGTTAAGGAAGTTGAAGAGCTTAAGTAATGTTTGGAAATAGTTCCAGATGATGGAGATCATGTAACTGTTGATGCTACACCTTTGTCTGTCAAAATGCCAATTGTTGACTATAAGATCTACCAAGAAGGGAAGAAAAGTTTTTTTCAAATTATCAGAGCAGATGGTAATTCTTATATGTACTTAACTTTTACAAAGATGCTTAAAAACTTTGATATAGAAGACTTAGAAGTTCTTTGGAGTATAGTCAAAGCAAGATTTAAAAAGACAGAGCCAGTGAATTACATGGATACTTTCTTACATCTTAATT
>BQNB010165313.1:0-14236 GCA_026074375.1 Tanacetum coccineum | reverse complement strand
GAATTGAACTGTGCGAAATGTGGTTTTGTTTTTTAGGACAAGATATGTGCTTATGACTGCAATGTGAATATTATGTGTTGCATGCTTGTTTGGATCGGAGGGGTACGTCTATCCTAGTATTTGTGTGATTGTTTGGATTGGATGGGTACGCCTACCTAGTTTTCTGTGTGGTTATTGGATCGGATGGGTAAGCCTACCCTAGTATGTGTGAGGTCATGCCCTAATCTAGTGCTCCAGCTGGTAGGCCCCTTTAGGTGCGTAAGTGACATATTTTGCTACCTAACTAGCAGGGATGCTAGGGCAAGGTAATCGACTAGCGAGATTGCTAGGTCGTGTTACAGGATTAGCGGGGATGCTAAGTCATGGGTTATTTGCATATATTCACTGTCATATTGCACTATTGTCCACTGTTTTAAGATATTGGCACAGCTTTTGGGTTTAAGGTCAAACCTACGAGCTCACCAACATTATTGTTGATGTTTTCGAGTATTATTTTCAGGTGAAGTGAAAGATGAATAGTTGGTGTTATGTGATAGCAGGCTTAGGAGTATCCCATGTGGATTTTTTTGTGAAGCCTTACTTGTTTATTTGTTTGGCTATTAGTATTTGGAAGTTTTGGTTTAAGTTTGGATTTGGACCCCTGTGAGGGCATTTGGAATTGTAAGAGATTGTGGATTTGGTTGTGATTTGGGACATCACTCGAGGTTTGTTTGAGGTTGATGGTCTTTGTAACACTTGAACTTTATGCATTGTAGTTTTTCTCTATATTGTATCTTGTGTTATGATTGATCATTGGTATGTGCTATTTTACACATACCTTTTACCTTGTAAAACGAACCCAAAAGACCAAAAACATGTAAAAATGGCAAATATATGCTTGTTTTTGTATTTGTGTATGTGCAGGTACAGATATTTAAGAAATGGACAAAAATCAAAGCAAAAACGGACAAAGCCAAACACGAGAAGGAAAGAATGCACAAGAGCCGGGAATTATCAAGCTATGGTCAACAAAAGTCAACCCTGGTCAACAATGGTCAACTCACAAAATGACAAAAACCCTCAAAATCCCAAATGAGCCCTTAATGTTAAATCAAATCTCACCAAAAGTCTTAAATACATAACACCGTTAGTCCTTTTATTATAAGAGACTAACGGTCGTTATGTTTCTTACTATAAAACCCTTTACCCTTTTTACCCAGGCCCAAAACAAACCCAGGCCCAGTTTCTTTTTTATAAATCCCTAGCCCTGGTCAACCTTTACCCCGGGTCAATAAAAAACGTTATAAGCAGTTAAAAAGGGCGCGAAGGTGGAGTTACTGTTCACCTTCGTCCCAAACAATTACCCTGTGTTAAAATCGAGCAGGTAAATCCAATTCCCCTCAATCCGGCGTGGCAACGAAGATTCCAAGTCCCAAGAACCATGTCAGCATCAAAAACGTCACCAAAGCTCTATGATTGGCTAGCTATAACAAAGAATGACACGCGGCTTTTAAACAAACACACCAAAGATGGGAAATTTGCACTAAAAACAATGTAAAAGAAGCACACCCTCCAAAGATGTGGGATTGCCAGCTTGGCAATCCGTGTGCTCACACTCTCATCCAAGGGCTAATATTTGAGATCAATGATTGGATCATGATTGATGGTCAAAATCAAGTGGAGCGTCTAAGGACCTGGAACCTTCCTCTTAAGCCTATAAATAAGAGGCTTCACTCACTCACAAAGGGCATCTAGGAGTAGGATAATTTAGAGTAGTGTAGATTAGCTTATAGCTTATTTTTCCAGCTTATTGTCATTCATTTTATGTAATTTCCTTTTCAAGCAATGTAATCTCCTTTTTCATTTAATAAAATTCTGTTTGTGCTTAATCTTTTCTTTTTCATATATGCAAAATTGATTTCAATAAGTTACTAATAAGCTGTCAAGCCATTAAGCTACATTGCTCTCTCAAATGTTCATTAGCTCAAATAAGCTTTTCTAAGCTTGTTTGAGTTTGGTTATTCAAATTTCAAAAGTTATTGGTTAAGGATTTTGGATTTTAAGCTCAGTTTGGATGATAAGTAAATTGGAAAGTGACTTATGGAAATTCACTAGTGCTATTATAAGCGGTAGGTTTGAGCTTAATATGATCTTATACGCTGTTTTGAGCAAGGAGTTGAAGGTAAACATTTCTTTTTACGTTTTTAGCTTTGTTTTTCTTGGTTTTTTTTTCTTCCTTTTTTTTTTTTTTTAAATGTTATTCTACTTATTGCATCTTATTTTCTACTTATTATATCTTATTTATATTGTACCTTGCTGTTTAAAGTTTCCTTTTTGGTCTTGTTCTCTAGTTTCATTGTTTTTATAAAAGTCTATCTTAACTAGCTCATTACTGTTTGATTACCTAACTTGCTTTTAAGTGCTTATTGCTTGTTGGTAAATACTTATTTGACCTTTACTAATCTCAGGTTATATATGTTTTCCCATAATTCAGCCTAAATCAGCATTTCATTCTTTAAAATTGCAAATCCATTGTTTAAGAGGTGTTTGGCATAGAGTTCAAAACGGGTCAAAAAGAGTTGTAAAACTATTTGGGTCACTAAGCCACTTTTAACAAGTTCATTTTAAGAGATTAAGTCTGATTTAAAAAGGTTGTTAAGGTTTAAGAATTAGTTTTAAGGTTTTAACTAGTCATGGCTTGAATCTGTGGTAATAGGGTATAGATTTTCAGCTTATTTGCTTAATGCCTTTTTGGTATTCTTTTCTAGCTTGTTTTAAGTCTTTCAAATGCAGTAGAAAGTAAGTTAGATAGTTAACATTTGGTCAATTGAGGTTTAGTGTGTTTCTATCCTTAAGTAACATTTGGTCAATTAAGGTTTAGTGTGTTTCTATCCTTAAGTAAGTTTCTCTTGTCTTAGAATAGGTCAAAATTCAGCAGCCATATTAGATTAGTTCCATTAGTTTTAAGCCATGACTTTTAGTGCATAAGCTCATTAAGCATCCTTCTTCTTTTATTTCAGCTTATTTTAGGTTTTTAAGACCTTTCACTAGCTTAAATTTGGTCTACAATTAGCAACTTTATCTTTTAAGAAAATCCAAAAACAACACTCAGTAGCAGCTAAGTGTAACCAGCACTTTTCTTTAGCCCTTTTTCATAGCTCATCTTATTTCAAATTCCTTTTTCTTTTTAGTTATTAATAGCTTATTGGACAGGTTTTAAGCTAGTATAAGTTTCATTTCCATAAGGATCCATTAAGGGCCTTAAAAATAAGCCCAAAGGTTGTCCCCAAAGCTGTTGTGTCTGCCATTTTTAGCTTAGAGCTTACTTCCCTTTTCTTGCTTATTAGTCTATTTTCTTTTGCTTATTTTTAGTTGCATCTGCTTATTAAGTGTAGGAGCTTACTTGTTTTTGCTTATTACTGTTTTGCCTTAGCTTATTTGGCCCTAGAATAGCAAACCGTTTAGCTCGTTGTCATTAAGTTAAAAAAAGCAAACTGTTGTCTTTAAGCTCATTTTCTGAGCTTATTATAGCTTTTCAAAAATAATTTCAAGTTTTAAAGTTGTTAGTTTTTAGCTTATTTATAACTTTGTTTTTAAAGTTTTTCAAAAAGGAAAAAAAAGGAGTAGGGAAGTCAGGGGTGAGCAAGGCTCGAACCCCTAACCTCTACCCACTCACCCTTTATAGCACCTCACACACACACTTAACTAACTGCGCCCTTGGGACTTTCTGTCTTAGGGTGCATTGGTTAATGTTTTAACCCTATTTTCACTTTTTTTCCTTTTCAGCCCTTTTTAGCTTATTATCAGCTTATTCAATAAGCTGGTAACCCTGTTTTTCTTTTTCTTAAATTCCTTATTACTCAAAGTATTTTTCAGATTTTTCTCAGATTTTTATAAATTTGTTTACTATTTTTAATAATTAATTTTCATTAATACTGTTTTTAAATCATATTAAATAAAATAAAAGTCAAAAAAATAAAATTCTTTTTTAGAAAATTTTCTTTTATCATTTAGGACCTAGGAAAAATAGATTTGCTCTCGTAAGGTTAATATTTTGAAATTTCACTTTTTAAAGAACGGGATTTCGTTCCCGTTCTCGTTTTCTTCGTTTTTAAGCTTTAAGTGTTCTCGTTTTAGAATTTCCTTAGCCTTTTCTTATAAGTTAGTAAAATAGGATTAGGAAAATTAGAAAAATTCATTTTAGGTTTAATTTTAGATAATTTAGGCTTTAAATGTCGCGTTTTTAATTCCCGTTTACATTTAATGCTTACGTGTTTAATTTTCATTTCTTGTTTACTTGTTTTCGTGCATTTATCTACTTGTCATTTATATTTAGTAAGATTTAGAAAACCCAAATCAAAAATCTTTAAAACCATTCAAATCGCGCGATCACGGACTTAACCGATTTTCAATTCACGCTTCGTCGAGGGAAAACGACCCAGGAGGTTTTTGAGACAACTTTGGTTAAAAGTTTGTTTCTTGAATCCGACGGAAAATACTTACTATACTATTATTTGATATAATCCTTATATACTTATATATTATATATATAGTGTGTTCGGAGCCGTATCACCCCCACTATGACTGTGAATTGTCTAGTCTTAGAATGGGAAGAAAGGATAAGACTTCACCAGGAAAAGAAGATGGAATTAGCCCACAATTATTATTATTATTATTACCTCAACAATATTTATTTTATTTTATTTTATATTACCACGATATAGAGAAAATTTATTTTTAGAAAATTTAAGTATAAATTTGAACTAAGACTAAATAGATTATTGTTATCGACTATACTTCAAAAATCGTTGATTTAAGTTTAATTTTTGAAAAGAGCATGTAGTATTAGTCTGGTTAGAAGCTTATGGGAGAAAAAAAGCCACAAACTATACTTATGAGCTCTTAAGATTTCCAACTAATCCTTGTTTAGCATCTTACTCATAATTAACTCTATCATTTCTCGTTCTTCGCAAATTTAAAATCTTTAATAAAAAGATCCGCGAATGCTTAGTCAAGTTTATAACGGTTAAGGGACAAAACTAAGAGCTCAACACGCTCGATCGAGTCGAAATTTATTCTTATTTTACCCAGCAGGAAAGTCAATCCTTTTGTAAGAAGATCTGCTACATTATGTTCAGTGTCAATCTTAGCCATTTGAATCAACTTTTTAGCATTGCAGTCTCTTATAAAATGATGCCTAATCTCTATATGTTTTGTTTTAGAATGTTGAACATGATTTTCTATTATGCAGATAGTACTTGTATTGTCAATATAAATAACAGTATTCATGAAATTATACCCATAGTCCAGCGGTTGATTTTGTATCCAGAGAACCTATCCATAGCTATTTGCAGCAGCCACATATTCAGCTTCAGTGGTAGAAGTGGCAACTACAGTTTGTTTCTTGCATTGCCAAGAGATAAGCCTATTTCCCAAAAACTGACAACCTCCAGTGGTTGACTTCCTATCTTGTGTAGCTCCAGCATAGTCACTGTCAGTATAAGCAACTAATTTCAATAGAGAATCCTTAGGATACCAAAGTCCTAAAGATGGATTTCCTTTAAGGTATATAAAGATTCTCTTAACAGCTAGGAGATGGGATGTCTTTGGAGAAACCTGAAACCTTGCACATGCACATACTGCAAACATGATATCTGGCCTGGATGCTGTAAGGTACATCAAAGATCCTATCATAGATCTATAAAGATGTTCATCAACATCAGCAGCATCTCCATCTTGAACCAAAGGCTTTTCTAAATCGGTTGGAGTAGAGGCAGACTTCACATCTGTGTAGTTAAACTTTCTTAAAATCTCATGGACATATTTATCTTGACTGATAAGAATGCCTTTCTTTTTCTGTTGGACCTGTAAACCCAAAAAGAAGGTAACTTCTCCCATAGAACTCATTTGAAACTTATCCTTCATAAGCTTCTCAAACTCATCACATAACTCCTTCTTTGTAGATCCAAAGATAATGTCATCCACATAGATTTGAACAAGCAAGATATGTCCCTTATGTCTTTTGATGAACAAGGTTTGGTCTATTTGTCCTCTTTGAAATCCATTGCTCAAAAGATAAGTGGCCAAAGTGTCATACCAAGCTCTTGGTGCTTGATGGAGTCCATATAGTGCTTTCACTACCTTATAGACTTTATCAGGATGGTCAGGATCTTCAAAGCCTTGATACGAAACATTTTTAAGATTTTAAAAGGAAAACGTATTCACCCACCCTCTAGAATTCTTCCCCTCTAAACATTTCCACAAATCATACTCATATCTTTGTAAGCATCTCATTTACATGTTTTTCATTCACTATAAGCATTTCATGTTAGTTCTCATATCACAGTATATGCTTGTAGTATAAGAACTTGATATAAACTTATTGATGAAAAACATTGAATCTGTCATAAATTTGAGACGACTTGTGTGCATGTTTTTAATACTTTAAAGGGGACTTATGACCCATTTCTTGATCTTATATCATAGTACCATGTCTTAGGAAGTTCTTCTATCAATTTTATGAATTTAGGAAATTTATTGGTATTTTAAACATTTTGTATAAACGAAACTGTCCAGATATGCACACTAAACAAGATAGGTATTTTTGAGCACCTTAGGTTTAGCATGGAAAACTGTGGTAGTTGATGTTTTTGTAGCTAATACATATACCTACACTCAGCAACTTGAATCACTAAAAGAGGTTAATAAATGAGTAAGATACGACCTGTTGAAGTCCGGTAAACTTTCTGTGAAAAATGACTGATTGGAATCCGTGGCTTTTAGAGTACTTTTGGGTGTCTAAAACATATATTCACTGAGTAAGGCTATATGAACTTCAAAGTAGACATTAAACCTTCATCTTAAGATTTATAATGAACAAAAACAGATAAAAAATGAAGGAGTTATGGCTGTTTGAAGTCGCTACTTAATTTCGGACAACCCACTAGTTTAGGACTTTGTTATAAATTGATGTGGCGGGTTGCACCATAAAAGTTTTACAACCCTCCTAGGCAGAGTACCTAACCGTTGTACTATAGTATAGGTAATACTCAAGGGGGGGGGTTATTATTGTTCTCTAAGGGAATATTGAGGTATGTTCAAATTGTACGTTACTAGGGTCTAAAGGTTGAGGGAAGAGTATTTTTGTTTTTTTATATTTTTGTGAAAGCAAGTTAAAATCTCGGGTTTTGAAGAGGGGTTTTTAAACTAAATTACTAACTACTCCTTTTGCAAGAAATGTAATTTGGTGGGAAACTTGTATAGATAAACAAACATGTCTACTTAATCATGCACTACTCCCTCGTTGCTCTCTCTAACGTATTGTCTGTCACCCTCGTTAGTGTAATATGTAATTATTCCCCTGATTCTGCATCAAGTTGGTCAAGGTCGCATTCTACGTGACAACCAAGTCAGGCGTTACCTGTAAAACACGCTCCCTCCCAATAATTAATCACGCGCAATAAATACTTAAGAAAGAATCTACCTAAAATCAACTACTCATGAAGAACTTAATTGTAGGTTTCATCTAACCTAATCACGTTTCCTTAGAAATCTATGCTAATGTAATATCTTATAGCTATTTTTCTAGAGTAGGGGTGGCAATTCGGGTTAGGTTTGGGTTGGCGGGTTTGGTTTGACAAGTTGGCAGGTGAGAAAACCCCAACCCGAACCTGACCCATTTAAATAATTGGGTCAAGTATGCCAACCCTAACCTGTTTACACATAACCTGAACCTGACTCATTTAACCCATATATATACTTGGGTTGGCGGGTTAAATAGGTTACACGGGTTCAATAGGTTAAACGGGTTTCAGGTTGACCTATTTAACCCGTTTTATATAAAAAAGTTGCCACATTACACAGGTTAAACAGGTTAAAGAGATTCGCGGGTCAACACATTTAACGCATATATAAAATATAAATAATTTATAATTCTAGAAAAAAGCTTAAACGGGTTGGCAGGTCAACCCGCTTAATTTATTGCCAACCCGAACCTAACATGTTTAATAAACGGGTCAGATGGGTCGACCCAAATCAGACCCGAAATCTATTAGACTCAGCCCAAATTTGTTAATTTTCGTGTCGGTTTCAAGTCGGGTTTCGTGTTGGGTCAGAAATTGCCACCCCTAGTCTAGTGCCTAACGCGCACACCACTAACAAGAAGCAACAAATCAAAGATTACAAACTAGGTTTCATGAAAGCATAAGCAAACACTAATTAATTTAGCCTAGCATGTTAAAGAAAGTGAAGAACAATATATAATCAAACAACACATAGACATATTGAATGATTAAGTGGATAAAGATACTTCACTTTAATTAAACATGTGAGTATGTGAGTACAAGAGGGTAAGAAAACCCTAAAAATCAGCCACAATAGCTGCACTAAAATTTCTCCGAAGTTTCCACATGAAAATATGAAAAAAATAAGGTTTCTATATATAAGATGTGGGCTTTGACGATGTTGCTAGGGTTTGGATGCCGTCAGCCCATCGAATCTTCTAAGGGTTTCTTCTTATCGGCTATCGTGACGTCGTCGCTACACTTGGTGACGTCGTCGCTATGCAATTCTGGCGGTGTCATTATGTTTTTATGCGCCGTCTCCACCTACTGAGAAGTCATACTTTTTGTCTAAAATTCCACTTTCTAGGCACTTTTGGTGAAGGCGTCAGGATGGGAGTCTCTAGCTTGAAACGTTGTTTTTTCTCAGTTTCTTCTTAAAATGAGCCCAAGTCACATGCTTTTCCTCCAAGTGCTTCTCAAATGCAAAAATAACAAAAAGAAACGATTAATTACAATATTTGGGTATATTTGCATGATTTTGGGGGTTAAATGACCTTGAAAAAGTGTATAAAATTACACCTCATCATAAATGAAAATATTTACTTGGTATTGCTAAGTGCTTTTCACATATGAAAACTTTGTAAAACCTTACTACAAGTATATAAGGGTGATAAACATTTATAAAACTCATGTGCATTCATTTCACTTCTTATTGTAAACCTAAAGCGCCTTATTATTAAATTAGGTCGCGATTAGGATACTTTGATACTTTCGTACTCGTACTACTACTGTAGCACCGAATTACTTGAGGTGGGTTTCATAGCTTCCGTTTACATGCTTTATACTTGATTTGAAACACTTGGGGTGAGAATACAATTCTTGCGTTTACTTACGGACACAAGTACTTTGAACCTTTACGTATTGCCTAAGTTACCATATTGCCATGAAGTCCCCACTTTCATGAACAGTTAATTATGTAGTAAGCGCGAATGTTGTGAATATATTTATTAGGATTGAACTCCCCTGTCCGGGTGTTGGTAGCTCTCACTTGACCGAATGTATTTGTCAGACAGACACATTTCATTTGAGGAACTCTAGGTGTTTGGCAAAGCACCTACCGGGGCAATGATGACATCAAATAACATCACTTTTATAGCATCATTTATCCCATGTAAATAACCCATTTTGTATAACTAGACGAGTACCCGCGCATAGCGGCGGAAATTCCTAGCGGCAGATAATTAACGATATACGATATTGTGGTAAGTGTTTTGCGTAACACTTAAAATAGAACGTGAAAAGATCAAATGTAATTGTAAACGGATGTAGCATGCGAGAATTCAACTAAAGAAAAAAGGGAACATTTATAGCGGCAGCCAATTAACGATATGCGATATTATGGCAAGTGTTTCGTGTAAAGTTCATATACAGAATAGAATTAGTCAACTCTTAGTAGAATTAGAAACCATGTATCCTATATTAGTTAACTATTAGAATTTGTAATAGTTTCATAGCTTACAAACCATGATTTCCTTGCCATTTCGTTCCCTAAAATACATTTTCAGTTTCAACATTTTCATTTCATTAATTTTAAGGTTTTTAACATTTTTTTTCGTTTCCTTAATTCCAACGTTTTCAACATTTTCGTATAGCAATTATATACATGAATAGTTAGCTAAAATAGGAAACAGTTACACTAATTCAATGTGCTTTACTATTATATTCAAGTTCAATAAATAAAAATATTAAAATAAGTTCAACACATTCATTGACATTCGATATATACGACATTCGATATATACGGGATTGATTATGATTGCCATTTATACAATTACTGTAGTAAACTTTCTATAATGAATTTTTAATTTTCAACAATTTGTTGAATATTTCAACTTTCTATAATGAATTTTAATTGTCTTGTCCTTTACACTTTTTTTCCTGCTCATGTACAGCCTTGAAAGTTCATTTTTGAAACCTGAAATCTTGGAACAAATAAATATACATCACAAAAGTCAACATCCATCATATGAGATTTTTATAAAAATTCAGTTTACAATAAAACAAATGAGATTTAAAATAACAAATCATATTAAAAGTCACTCAAGAAAGTCAGATTCATAGAAACACATTAAAAACACAAACCATTCGTTGTGATAATAAATAGAAAAAACAAAAAACATAACCCACATCATTGAGATCTAGCTATAAGGTTTTCAAAATGCTTCAGATCTAACGCTCAAATAGAAGAGAATGAAGCATTATAACTAAAAAACGACCAATTCAAAACTGCAATAACAAAAACAAACATGAAACCCCCAAAAAATGAACACATCATTACAAAAACCCTTTACCTTTAAAATAACAAATTCCAACGGTGGTTTAATAACTCTGGCAACTAAAATCTACAAAAAATATTAAAATGTCATAACTTGGATCTACAACAGTAATATATAGATTCATGAAAAAAAAACCTTTAAAATTTGTTTAATATGCTTAGATCTATTATAAAACTAAAAAAACCCCCAAAAAATTGAAACACTTTCAGTGATGTGCAGATTTCCAGTTGTGGTTAGTCTCGGTGGAAACAAGCAGTTGAGCGGCGGCATCATGTTTTTTCGGCAAGACAGTGGCGGCGTAAAAAAATTCAAGAAAACAACAGAGGCAAAGTGGCGGCTGTAACCAAAAAGCATCAAAAAATGTTATAAAATCCGGATCTATAAATAAAATCTACAGATCTAAAGAATCTCAAAGAATACCACAAAACTTGAAGATAGCTTTAGTGGTCGTGGTTCTGTGATGATTTCTATGGTGGTTCTGTGGTGATTTTCGTGGTGGATATATGTTTTTGGTCGTGGTTACGTGGTGGTCTTTGTCGTGGTTCTGGTCATGGTTCGATGGAGTTGCTGTTGTGGTGGTGGTGAGAGTGAGAGTGTTTTATTAGAATTGAGGTGTATGAAAATTCTGGCGGCATTAAGGATATGGTGTGTATTAGGCTAAAGAGAGAAAGAGAAGAGAAAGACATACATTGTGTTGTGTGTGTGTTTTTTTTTTGTTAGGTATGTGATGGGTTGGTATGTGTTGGTTTATATATAGATAAGGAATATAGGAATTTTCAACATTTCAAGAATGGGTGCTTTTTCCATTATAATGTAGTATAGATTATTGCAAGAATTGTTACTTAATCGTTTGTATTTGAGAATTGCAGTAATTATAGAGTACTTGGTGAAGATTAGCAAAAAGGTACGCATTCTGGAGCTTAAATAAAGACATTTGAAGAAACTGACTCTGACATCCTATACGCCGTATCCATCAAGGAAGATACGACGTATCTGTGCCTGCACTTCACAAAGGACCACAAAGGAATAAAGATCAATACGCCGTATCCAGAAGGAGTATATACGTCGTATTCAATTTAAAGTAATAAAATATTCTGGAAAATATCAAACGTGGTCCCTACTCCAAGATACCTCTGATACGCTGTATCCAAGACTTTTGATACGCCGTATCGACCAAATTCTAGACCCTATAAATAGAAAACCTAAAAATGGGTTTTCAGTGTGTTTGATTATATTTTCGATACCTTAACCACAAAAGTTGATTTTCAGAAAACAAGAGTAGAAGAGGTCAAGCAAAGCTACTCATTCCATAGGAAACACTTTGTAATCTCCTATACTCTAGTAATCGTTCGATTTTTAGCATCATTCGTTTAACTCGGTTAGTTTTTCTTGGTTGGATTATTACTCTTGTATTGATTATGATGTTTGAGGGGTAATACCCTTGGGTATTAGCCATTATTATGAAATTTTGAATGGTTGGTTTGTTTATATCGAATGCTTAATTTATCGTTGATTGCTTGTTTATGTTTATCAATTTATACTTGTTTACGTGCTTTTGTATGCGACCTATCATTCAACTGGATCTAGTGATACGAACCAAGTTAGCCAGATGCCGGGATGGCTCTCCATATAGTGATTTATATATCTATACCAATAGGATCACAAATAATGACATATCTTTGCCTTTAGATTAGTTAGCTTAGTTGGACCGACAGGTGACCCTTAGGATCAACAAGTACGTTCTTAATCAATTGGTAAAGACTTGGCCAGTGGACTACTAGTATATAGATTGCCATTAAGCAGTAAGTGGGTAAAGTCTCCATGAGCTAGGGATTAACAAGATCACCATTGCTTTAACCCCTAAGATAGATTATAATCAGCAAATAGGATGCTTTATGCGGATGCGTTTAAGTGTGTCAGAATTCAACGTGTCTAGGTCTTAGGAAGAAGTAACGCCTAAGTCTTAAGAATGATATGCCGCCTCAAGATAAGTATTCATAGCGCTAAATAAACAAACCAACATTCTAATTGGATTAATCATGGTTAACACAGTATTCTTACATTTGGCTAGACCGCTCTTCTATCTTTTGTCTGTCTGCTTGCGTGTGTTATTGCGTCTTAAGTAGATCTAAGTCACCACAAACATGTGCTAGTCTCTCAGGCTGAAAACCCCCTCATTATTTGTTAGAATTAGGAGAAACATAGGTTTAGCATAGGTTTAACATAGAATAGAATTAACGTAGTTTAAATTAACTTAATTTAGTTAACCAAAATATTAATAAAATAAAAGATAAGTTCTCGCTCATAGTGATCGACACCCTACTTACCACGAAACTCCATCTGACCAGGTACACTGCCCGTTAAAGTGTTGTTTTAGGTAAAGTCGGCAAAATATAAATTTAAAACATGGTAATCAATAAATACAACCTACGTGACAGCACATCAAGTTTTTGACGCCGCTGTCGGGGAGTGAAATTTTAATCTTGATTTTTATTTGATATTTTGGTTATTAGCATTAGATTAAATCTAACCCCTAAGATTAATGTAATTTAGATTAGTGTAAAAATTTTGTAAAATTTTTTATATTTGTATATTTGCTTGTATATTTGTTAGTTTAATTGTTTGTGTGTTTAATTGTTTTCCATACACTGTTCTGATCGATAACCTGATACTGCGTATCCACTTCCAATGGATACGACATATCTAAATTTCTTATCCAATACATCGTATCCATTCAATAGATCAATATGGCGTATTCAGAATAATTGAATACGGCGTGTCGATTATCTGATACAGTGACAAAGGTGTTCTTCATACTCAAACTTAAAGCTTAAAATTTCATACACGCCTTTTTCCAACTGGTTCTACTGATAATTTTCTGGTTATTTTCAGTAACAATGACAAAGGTAATCATGGAGGAGTTCAAAAAACTTGAATCTCTTAAGATCGGTAATGGTTCATTTGCTTGTGATTCATAACTTGAAATTTTTTATGTAGAGTTCAATCGGATAAGCAAAATGGATGATGATTTGTTTACCTATGAGGTTGAAATTTCTGGACTTGCTAACACTCCATGTGACTTAGATGAATACGATGATTTGACGAGTATAAGCAAAGAAGCAACCCACACATACCAAGAAATCTTTCGCGTAATGGACGAATGATGGATGGTAACACGCACCTAGTGAAGAAAGCTGAAGAAAAAGTCTAACTTAAAGACTAGCTGAAAGAAAAGTGCTTCCCGAGAGACAACTCTGATTGTTATTTATTTTTATCGAGTCTGTCTTCCCAGACATCAATACGGCGTATCCGCTCCATACCATACGGCGTATTGAATGTCGGGACGTTATCAGTCCTTTATTGTTCTGCATAAAAACTTTATTGTCAGTTCTGTCTATACGACGGATTCATACACATGATCTGGCGTATTCATCAGACTGACTCGTATTGATACTTTTTACAAGTTTCTCCATACGGCGTATTCCATTTTATGGATACGACGTATTGGTCCCTGTATAGTTTATTGTTTTTATTATTTATTAACCGTAGGATACCCGGGATAGGATTTTGCATGTTTTCCTATATTTTGCACAGGACCTCGCTGGAAAAGAAATTGACGAAGTTGGTGAAGTATCGATC
>BQNB010165312.1:0-10287 GCA_026074375.1 Tanacetum coccineum | reverse complement strand
ATCATGTCATGGAAGATTGCCATCATACACCTTTGAAACATGCCTGGTGCATTGTATAAACCAAAAGGCATGCGGCGATAAGTAAACATTCCATATGGGCAGGTGAATTTGGTCTTTTCTTGGTCATTTGGATCAATAGGAATTTGGAAATAACCCGAGAAACCATCGAGGAAACAATAGTACTCATTTCCTGCAAGTCTCTCAAGCATTTGATCCATGAACGGCAAAGGGAAATGGTCTTTCCTTGTAGCTTCATTCAACTTGCGATAATCTATACATACTCTCCATCCTATTACAAGTCTTGTCAGTACTAATTCGTTATCATCATTGGTTATTACGGTCATTCCTCCTTTCTTTGGTACATAGTGTACTGGGCTCACCCAAGGACTGTCCGAGATTGTGTAGATCAATCCAACGTCAAGAAGTTTTTCAACCTCTTTCTTAATGACATCATGGATCTTTGGATTAACCCTTCTCTGATGTTGGACCGAAGGTTCATAATCTTCTTCCAATAGAATCTTATGAGAACAAAATTCTGGGTTTATACCCTTTATGTCAAAGAGCTTCCAAGCAATTGCTTGCTTTCAGGATTTAAGAACCTCTATGAGAGCGATCATCACGTATTCGAGATGAGGTGGTAAGTCCTTAAGTTCAACTTCTGGAGGTTCATTCTTTGGTTCATAAGAAATAGCATATTCGATTGAAGACTTCTTTGGTTCAACTATTTTAAGATCTCTTCGAATTTTCGGTAAATAATCTCCTTGGTGCGGTGGAGGCGGTAATGGATCACTATTGAGAAATGCTTCGAGAATTAAAATATCACCCTCCGGATCATAGTACGTAGCATCAATTTCTGTTAAAATAGGCTCGTCATCGATAGCTATGAAAGCATCGGCTTCTTCGAAAAGGAGAAAATCACTTTCCTCGAAAGGAGTGAGTGTCGGAGAAGAATTTGAAACAATCGAATCGAAATATGGAGAAGGATTACCATATGCAACTGAGTCGGAAAATCTAAGACTTCTTGTGAGTACTCTTCACACGTGACATCAATAAGATCAACTTTCTTCAACAATTAGAGATTGTTGTACGAAATAGAAGGTGTATCATCACATTTAAGGGTCAAAGATTGATCATCGTGTCTAAGAGTTATTTCCCCTTCATACACATCTATCAAAGCATGAGCCGTCCTAAGAAAAGGTCTCCCGAGTATCAACAGTACTCGAGGATCGGCTATGAAATCAAGAAAAACAAAATCGGCCGGAAAGTAGAATTTTCCTACCTTGACAAAAACATTCTCAGCTACACCGGTTGGTTTGGAAATTGTTCAGTCGGCTAATTCTAACACCATTTTAGTATCGATTAGGCCAGGGAGTCCAAGCTTTTTCCAAATGGAAAGATTCATGAGATTAATGCTAGCACCTAAATCGGCTAGGGCTAAGCAATTATCAAACTCTGAAAAATCACATGGAATAAGAAATCGACCGGGGTCACCAAGCTTCTTTGGAAGCTTTTTAAGGACAACCGCACTACAATTTTCATTCAAAGGTGTCTTGGTTAACTCGATTAACTTGTCTTTGTTATTAAGCATCTTTTTGAACATCGGAGCAAACTTAGGCATATGGATGAGAGCATCCGCAAAACTTAGCTCAAAATGAAGATTACGGAAAATTTCCATAAACTTAGAAGCTAGGATATCATCTTTTTCACGGATCTTTTCTTTTGCAAGTCTTGAAGGGTGAGGCAAACTAGTCTTGGTCTTTTGAGTAACGAGAGGCTCATTGATTGATTCTTTATCTTTTCCTAGGTCTTGGACCAATGGAGGTTAGATGTCTTCGGTGCTTGGTAGCTCCATATCCTTTGTCACCTCACTTTCCTTTTCCACCACCAGTGGTGGAATTGGAGGTCCATCATATGAGGCACCACTTCGTGTGGTAATTGCCTTGGCTTTATTCCTAGGGTTTGGAATGGTATTGCTTGGTAACGAACTCGAACTTAAAGCTTGGTTGGTATGATAGTTTTGCATAAAACTTAGCATCATGTTTTGAAAATCATCTTGCTTCTTTTGAGAATAATTGTAAACTCTCTGAAAATCCATTTTGGATTCTTTGAAATTTGTATAACTTCTTTGCAAATTATTCATGTTTGCATCATTAGCCATTAGCAAAAACTTCAATCAAAGTTGATTTGTTGGTGGTTGGTATGGTGGGGTTTGATAAACGGCTCCTTGATTGTTTTGACGTTTTGGTTTAAATTTGCCTCTCGGTTTGATTCGAATTGAAATATTGTTTCCTTTGATATGGCTTTGGTTTTCCTTGTGTTTTGAACATTTGGTTGATTAAAACCGGGTGGTCTCATTTGATTTGCCAAATTAGGAGGATTTCTTTGAACAAAGTTGCCAACGGCGGCGGTTTGTTGGAATTGATGAATGTTATCATGAAAAACGGGAAATTCATTCCTTGTTAACGGACAATTGTTGAAATTATGGTTTGAACCACATGTAACACAAACTTCCTCGACTGCTTTGACGGTAGCAGGAGTCGTAACATTCTTTTCACTAATCATCTTTTCTAATCGGCTCATTCGAATATCCATTTTATCTTCAAGAGAAGCGGCGAGTTGTTGAAATTCAAAAGAATTAGATGGGTTTTTTGTGTAGATGTAGAAAGAGGATCATTCATACTCGATTCCTTGTTCATTTGCAAACTTCTTGATAACGACTTGGATTTACTCTCAATAATGGCTAAACCATCACGAGGCATCTTATCCAGAAAATTTCCACCCGCGGCGGAATCTAAAGCATCTTGATCATTGGTATTCAAAGAATTGTAGAACGTATCAAGTTGATGTAATTCCGAGAAACCATGATGAGGACATTGACGAAGAAGTCCTTTTGGAAATTCCTGCCTTCGTGGAAAGTTTCATTCGGTTTTTGAAAGAAAGTAGTGATTTATTTTCGAAGGAAGTTGTTTCGAAGGTGGATAGAATTAGTTTATGAATTTCGAGACTAGATCTCCACGTTAGAATCGATCGAGGTGGTTCTTTATCTAGCCAAGTCCGGGCTTCACCTTCGAGAGAGAAAGGAAAAAGCAAAAGCTTAATCGACGTATTCGGAACTTCGGGATGTCTAAACGTAGAAGTAACCTTGTTGAAAAATCGAAGATGATTATGAGGGTCTTGCCTACCCGTAAATTGATTACTTTGAACAAGATTAATCAAAGTTTGTTTGAGTTCAAAATTATTTGCATTTATCGGTGGAACAACAATTGCATCTTCGTATCCCTCGATGGGAGCTTGTAGCATTTGAGCCATGGTACGATTGTCGGCCATTGGAATCTCGGGTTCCTCAACAATAACCGGTGTTATTTGTTGTTGTCGACGATTTCGATTACGAGCTTGAGAACGAGTGCGCATGCACTAAAAATAAAGAAATTAAAAAGTAAACAAAAATTACACTAATTTTTTTGATTTTTGAATTTTTGATTTTTTTAACAATCTATTTTAAACGGATACACGGAAGACAACTTAAACCAAATAATCGAATTACTTCACGGTAACTCTTAAAAATTGCTTTTTAAGATGAGCCGCTAACTACGTAAATGACCCCCCCCAAAAATGGCATGTTTTTGAATCTTTGGTTCCGTTTGGGAAAACTTTTCAGGGTCACCGGATACTTATTGATGACTAATACCTCATTGAAGGTTTTATTATGTTGGTGTTCTGTTTACCTACTTTGTGTTATTTTTTTAAAGAAATTTTTTTTATATTTTTTTTATTTATATAATAATACTATATTACTATGATAAGTTAAAGTATTTTTTACTTTTTAATTTTTTAATTTTTATTAAAATTTTTTTTTGGAATTTTGAAATATTTAACAAAAATGAAACTTTCGAGGACGAAAGGATCTTCAAACCAAATCAACAAACGTAAACAATGGAATCTTTAACACAAGTCCCCGGCAGCGACGCAAAAAACTGATGTTGAGTTTTATATACTATAAAATATAATATATAATATAATACCAAAAAGAACAATTAAGAAAACTCCCTAAGGAAAAATTCACTCTTAAAAGATATATAAAATATATAATACGTATATTTAACCGGGAAGAATAATCACTCGGGTCGTTTCCCCAACGACTTGTGAAATTAAAACTACGTTTTAGTTCGGATTATGATTTGAATGAGAGAAATGATATTTTTGATTATCTATAACTACTAAATAAAAGCAACAATTAAAAGCAATTAAACACTTAAACTAATTAACGAGAGCCAATAAAATGCAATAATTAAGCAAATACACTATAATTAACCCCTAAAAATGCAAACTTAATTTATAAACCTAAAATAGGACAAAAATTTTTTTTAAGAAAAAGAAAAACATTTTTTTGATTATTTTTGAATTTATTATGAATTAAAAACTATTTTAATCTAATTAAATCCTAAAAAATAGCAAATTAAGTACTAAAAATTAAAAAAAATGATTTTTAAACTTAGAAAAGTCTAAAATAACATAAAAACTCAGAAAACTATTTTTAACTATTTTTAAAATTAAAATCCTATTTTTAAACTTAAAATTAAAGGCTCAAAAATGAAAATTAAAATCTAAAAGGTGTAAAAATGATTTTACTGTTGTAAACCTAAAAGTAATTTTATTCAAACTAAAAACCTTATTTTTGACTTTAATAAAACTTTTTTCTATTTATTTAGAAATATTTTCGAAATTATAAAACTTAAATGGAAAAATGGATTTAACAAATTAACAACTAAATAAAAAATTACCAAAAAAACAGGAAAAGTCAATTAACACCTAAGAATACTACAAAAAAACTAACTCCAACAGCTTAGACTAATAAGCACTAAAAAAAGTCATATACTAATCTAACGTGCATATAATGCCAGAATAAAAGAAAATCATGTAATAAAGATTAAAATGTGAAGAGTAATGGATGATGAGCTAATAAGCACAATGTTAACAACTTGGTGTCTATGTCCAGAGTCACGGGTTCAAAGCAAGCACACCCTTTTTGCTCTTTATTTACTTTTTTTTGAAAACCAAATCTAATCTTATTAGCAAACAATTCTAAGAACTTTATTATAAAAGCAGTATTAAAGCCTAAAAGGCTAAATAAGCTCTCTATAGCTATATTTATGATCTGAGACCACATAAGTTAGTTTTTGTAATCTCACTTTAGCTTGATATACACTAAAAAGCATGCACCATCTTCAATATAACACAAAATGTAAAAGAAAAAACTGTCTGAATAGCTTAGATTGTTAAAAACTAAACTAAAAATGATAAGGCTACTTCCCCCCTACTCTAAAACCTTAACCTTAACTGAATCTAATGATTCAAACCATCAAACACCGAAAGAAACTTAAAAAACACAAAATCCACTTAAGCTAAAGAACTTAATAAGCTAATTCAGAACCCTAGCTTTTGAAAACTTATTAAACTACTTAAAGGCTATAAATCCAAATCATAAAAACACAACCTACAAGCTAGAAATCAAAATTTTAAAACTAAATCTTAACTGCTACTATTTTTGATCTTTTTGAGATTTTTAATGACTTTTGAAAGCAAATTATGCTAAGAATTAAACTAGAAACTAAAAAGCAGGACCTAAATTATATTAAGCTATGTCTAATCTATAAGTGATCTAAATTTTAAAACCTAAAACCTAAATTTTCTAGCTAAGTGAAACCTAGAAATGACAGCAGTGGTAACTTAGTGTTACCACTGCTGATGCAAATAGCAAAGGGCAAGCACAAAGGCAGGATACCTTAAGAGGTAATCCTGCACTTAGTCACTCTATTTGAGTGACTCTAAATTCTAATCAAGCAAGAACCAAGCCTTAGATGACTTGGTTCAAATTTTCACAAGTGAAATCACAAGGAAAATTCCCCTGGTGCTGAGACAGATTCAATAAGCACAAAATCATTATAAGCTCAAACTAACTTATCAATTTTATTTAAATTCTTATTAAATATGCTAATCTAACTAACCAATAAGAAATTTCAAAGTAGCTTTGACTTTTAAAGGTCAAAATTCACTATACCAAAGACCCCTTAACTTTTTTGACAGAATTGATTTAGCTTATGAATTTGAAAACTAGTGAATACTTTTTAGAAATCAGATATTAAACAGCTAATAAAAAGCTAAATAAGCAATCCTAAGCTTCAAAAGAGCCCATAAACAATAAGCTAAACTACTTAAGCTATATTTTTAGTTTTTTTTATATGGTTTTAAAGACAAGTAAATGAAAATTTAAGATCTAAGCTATCTAAGCTAAAAACAGATGAATCATTTCAAATAATAAGCACAATTATAGAGAAATAAGAACAAAATAGCTACTAGAATAAGCAAATAAGCAGATCTATAATAATAAGCAATTTTTAAACAATTCGAAACTAGTAATTAAAGACAAAGAAAGTGAAAGAAAGACTTACAAGTTACTTCAGCCAAACAGAAGCTTAATGATCAATAAGCTTATCTTCTACTCGCTAGCTTATCCTTATGGATAAGCTAGTAAAAGTCCATGAGATCCCTTCCGAAAAGTAGAAAATAACTATCCCCGAAAGGAGTGAGAGTCGGAGAAGAATTTGAAACAATCGGATCGTATCCGGGAGAAGGATTGCCATATGCAACTGAGTCGGAAAAATCTAAGACTTCTTGTGAGTATTCTTCACACGTAACATCAATAAGAATCACTTTCTTCAACGATTCGAGATTGTTGTACGAAATTCAGGGCGTATTACCACATTTAAGGGTTAAAGATTGATCATCGTTTCTAAGCATTATCTCTCCTTCATACACATCAATTAAAGCACGAGCCGTCCTAAGAAAAGGTCTCCCGAGTATCAACGATACTCGAGGATCGGCTATGAAATCAAGAACAACAAAATCGGCCAGAAAGTAGAAATTTCCTGCCTTGACAAAAAATTGCTCGGCTACACCGGTTTGGTTTGGAATTTGTTCGGAAGAAAAATGTGGATCGTCTAATCTAACACCATTTTTTAGTATCATTTAGGCCGGGAGTCCAAGCTTTTTCCAAATGGAAAGAGGCATTAGATTTAATGCTACACTAAATCTCTAGGTGCTATGCAATTATCAAACCTCCAAACGAAAAATCACATGGAATAAGAAATAGACCTGGGTCACCTAGCTATTTTCGAAACTTTTTGAGGACAACCGCACTACAAAAAAAACAATTTTTCATTCAACGGTGTCATGGTTAACTTCGATATAACTTGTCTTTGTTATTAACATCTTTTTGAAACATCGAGCAAACTTTGCATATGAATAAGAGCGTCCCGCGAAACTTAGCTCAAAGTGAAAGAATACGGAAAATTTACATGAACGTTGAAGCAAATATCATCCATATCATGGATATCCTCTTTTGTAGAGTCTTGAAGGGTGAGGCAAACTAGTATTGGTCTTTTGAGCAAAGAAGGCTCTTTGATTGGTTTCTTTGTCTTTGGTTTTGATCTTGGACCATAGAGAAGGATATCTCACGGTGGCTAGGTACTCCGTATCCTTTGTCACCAACCTCGGGTTCCCTTTTCCACCACCGGCGTGGAATTGGAGGTCTAACATATGAGGCACCACTTCGTTGTGGAATGGCCTTGCTTCGTTCCTAGGGTTAGGAATGGTATTGCTTGTAACGATCTTTGAATTGAAGGCTTGATGGTGTGATAGTTTTGCATGAAACTTAGCATCATCTTTTGAAAATCATCTTGTTTCTTTTGAGAATCATTGTGACTTCTTTGAAAATTATCAAACTTCAATTGCAAATTATTCATGTTCGCATCATTAGCCTTAGCATAACTCTCAAAATCCGTTTTAGAAACACCTTGAATTTGTGAAACGGGAGGTAAAACTTGATTAACCAAAGGTTGGTTTGTTGGTGGTTGATATGGTGGGGCTTGATAAACGGCTCCTTGATTGTTTTGACGGTTTTGGTTGAAATTGCCTCCACGGTTTTGACTCGAATTGAAATTGTTTCCTTGATATCGGCTTTGGTTTCCTTGGTTGTTTTGAACATTTGGTTGATTAAAACCGGGTGGTCTCATTTGGTTTGCCAAATTAGGAGGATTTCTTTGAACAAAATTGCCAACGGCTGTGAATTTTGGAATTGATGAATGTTAATCAGAAAAACGAGAATCATTCCTTGTATAAACGATAATTGTTAAAATTAATGTTTGAACCATATTAACACAAACTTCCTCGACTGCTTGACAATAGCAGGGTCGTAACAATCTTTCACTAATCATCCCTTTTCTTAATCGCTCCATTCCGAATATCTATCTTGTCTTCAAGAGAAGCGGCGAGTTGTTGAAATTCAAAAGAATTAGAAGGTGTAGAAGTAGAAAGAGGAGCATTCGTACTCGCTCTTGGTTCAATTGCACGACTTCTTGAATAACGAACCTTAGATTTACTCTCAATAATGGCTAAACCATCACGAGGTATCTTATCTAGAAAATTTCCACCCGCGGCGGAATCTAAAGCATCTTGATCATTGGTATTCAAGGAATTATAGAACGTATCAAGTTGATGTAATTCCGAGAAACCATGATGAGGACATTGACGAAGAAGTTCTTTAAACCTTCCCATGCTTCATTGAAGGTTTCATTCGAAGGTGGAAAGAACTGGTTTAATGATTTCGAGACAAGATCATCCCACGATAAATCACTCGAGAGGTGGTTCCTTATCTAGCCAAGTCCGGGCTTCACCTTCGAGAGAGAAAGGAAAAAGCAAAAGCTTAATCAAAGTATTCGGAACTTCGGGATGTCTAAACGTAGAAGTAACCTTGTTGAAATCTGAAGAGATTATGTGGTCCTAGTTTACCCGTAAATTGATTACTTTGAACAAGATTAATCAAGTTAGTTTGAGCACAAAATTAGTTGCATTAACGTGGTACACTACAATTGCATCATTGTATCCCTCCCTGGGAGCCTAGTAACAACTGAGCCCATGGGTAACATTGTCCGGTCCATTGGAAACTCACTCTTCCGGGTACCTCAACAATACCGTAGTTATTTGTTGATGTCCGACGATTTCGATTACGAGCTGAACGAGTGCGCATAGCACTAAAAAATAAAGAAATTAAAAAGAATAAAAAAGCAAACAAAAATAACACAATTATTATTAACAATCTATTATTTAAAACGGATTACACGAAGACAACTTAAAACCAAATAATCAACTTACTCAGTAGCCTTAAAATTTCTTCTTAAGGTGAGCCTATTTCGAAAGTGACACAAATGGCAAGATTTTGAATCTTAAGGTTCCGATTTGAGAACTTTTCAAGTTCACCGGAACTTATTTATGATAATACCTCGATTGAGAGTATTATATGTTGGTGTTCGTTTACCAACTTTGTGTATTTTATTTATTTTTTTAAGGACAATTTTTTTATATTTTTGATTTTTTTTTTTTTTATATGATAACTATACTAAAAAGAAAAAGAAAATATTTTTTACTTTTTATATTTTTTATTTTTTTGGATTTTTGAAATATTTAACAAAAATGAAACTTTCGAGGACGAAAGGATCTTCAAACCAAATCAACAAACGTAAAACAAAGGAATCTTTAACACAAGTCCCCGACAACGGCGCCAAAAACTGATTAGTAGTTTTATATACTAATAAAATATATAATATAATACCAAAAGAGCAATTAAGAAAATTCCCTAAGGAAAATTCACTCTTAAAAGATATATATAATATATAATATGTATATTTAACCGGGAAGTATGATCACCCGGGTCGTTTCCCCAACGACTTGTGAAATTAAAACCACGATTTAGCTCGAATTATGATTTGAATGAGAGAAAGTATATTTTTGATTATCTATAACTACTAAATAAAAGCAACAATTAAAATAAACAATTAAAAGCAATTAAACACTTAAACTAATTAACGGGAGCAAATGAAATGCGACAATTAAGCAAATACACTAAAATTAACCCCTAAAAATGCAAACTTAATTTCTAAACCTAAAATAGGACAAAAGAAAATTTTAAGAAAAAGAAAAACATTTTTTTGATTATTTTTGAATTTATTATGAATTAAAAACTATTTTAATCTAATTAAATCCTAAAAAATAGCAAATTAAGTACTAAAAATTTAGAAAAATGATTTTTAAACTTAGAAAAGTCTAAAATAACATAAAAACTCAGAAAACTATTTTTAACTATTTTTAAAATTAAAATCCTATTTTTAAACTTAAAATTAAAGGCTTAAAAATGAAAATTAAAATCTAAAAGGTGTAAAAATGATTTTACTG
>BQNB010165309.1:2388-14237 GCA_026074375.1 Tanacetum coccineum | reverse complement strand
CCAAGCCAAATCTGTCAAGTTAACAAGAATTTGTTCTCAGTTTTAAAAGCCATTTTCCTTAGCCTTTTTCTTTGCTTAAATGTTTTTCAAAATGTTTAGAAAATGCTTGTCCAACTTCGTATGTTTTTAAGTTTTAAGGATTTACTTTTTGGTTTGCTAGCTTATTTTTAAGCCCGAATAGTGTCCCATGGGCTGTTGGTTTTTCAGTTTTAGCCTTTAGTTTATTCTCCTTTTCTATGCTTATCTGTTTGTTTGCCTTGCATAATCTAGTTAGTTTATGCTTATTGTACTGTTGGAAATGGAACACCAATCAATTTTTCAACTCCGTACTCTTCTAATGATTCTCCAAGTGTTGCAAACCATCCTCCACAACCCCAATAAGTACCATACTCTTGTGAGTTATGTGGGAACGATTCTCATTACGGTTACGATTGTCCACCTCAAGTCCCGTTTGTCTACAATCAGGACCCGTGTTTCAATCAAAGCTTTGATTATTTTCCATAAACTTCACCGAGTTTTCCACAACAATATTCTTGCTGTGAAGATTGCGGGGGTCCTCATGAGACTTTTCAATGTCAACCGATGAATGAAGACTATTATCATGAGCAAAATCCGTGCTATGATTATAATTCTTTTGGATTTGACCAATTTCAACCCCCGCAATATACCGTCAATCATCCTATCTTCAATGCTCAAAATAGCTTTCTTAATTCTCAAAATGAGTTTCTCAATTCTCAAAATAAGCTTATGGAGCAAATGACATCCATGTGTGATATGGTTGGTCAATTTATACAAAAGAAGGAAGAAGAAAAGCGAATTGAAGAAGAGCAAGCGGCTAAAGATCGATATTGGAAGATTCCTGTTTGCTACGATGATGACGATGACGAAGAAAGTTCTATCCCTTTGAAAGATATTATTTCTAAACTTCCTCCGTATGTTGCAATCACACTCGATTCACTAAAAACGAACTCTCTCATAATGGAGGATGAGCATCTTGACACTATTCCGGAAATGGAATCGGATGAATTAATAAAGTCTAGTGTCGAGAACCTTGTCCAAATACCAAGTGAGTCCGAAGATTCTTTCGACGGTGAGTGTGATTTGCCTCTATATGATGATTCTTCAAAGAATCATGATCTTACTTTCTCTAACCCTCTCTTCGATATCGATGACGATTTTACCTCGAGTGATAAGTCATTTTTCGAAGAGGACGTTCCAAATGAGAATTTTAAAATTTTCTCTAATCCTCTCTTTGATCTTGATGAAGAAATTACTTCCACTAAGGTTGATCAAATTGATGATGAGGTGTTAGGAAATACTAATTCAATTCCACCGGGAATTGAATATCTTTGTTTTAATGCCGAATCCGATCTTTTAGAATCTTTGCTTCATCGAGATACTTCGATTAATGATTCTCAAAAGATCAATTATCTTCTTGATGAGTTCGCCGGTGCTCCACTCAATTCTATCGGGAATTGATGATGTCAACCTTGATCCGGAGGGAGATATTTTGTTTTTGGAAAGTTTGCTTTACGACAACTCTTCTCCCCGCCCTCCAAAAGAATTTAATTCTGAAAATCCTACCGAGTCTTTATCTCAATCTCATATCCCGGTCGAGGATAGTGATTCTCTTATGGAGGAGATTGACATTTTTCTTGATGATGATGACTCAATACCACCGGGTATTGAGAGTGATGATTTCGACTCGGAAGATGACGATAATTCTACCTCCCGTCCCGAGTTCGAATCATTTCATGTTGATTATCCCGATTCGGGAGATTCAACCATTGATGTGGTGGAAGACATCCCCGTTGATGTGCCTAATATTTTGCCCACCCATCCCGCCCTTCAATTGGATTTCGACTTCATTCCTTCAAATAATGATGTCGGATCCGATCTTGATGATTCTTCTCCTTCCGGAGATAGAAACAAAATTTACGATCCGGGGATATGCATTGAAGTCGAATCGTACTCTTCTAACGATTCTCCAAGTGTTGCAAACCATCCTCCACAATCCCAATACGTGCCATACTCTTGTGAGTTATGTGGGAACGATTCTCATTACGGTTACGATTGTCCACCTCAAGTCCCGTCTGTCTACAATCAGGACCCGTGTTTCAATCAAAACTTTGATTATTTTCCACAAACTTCACTAAGTTTTCCACAACAATATCCTTGTTGTGAAAATTGTGGGGGACCTCATGAAACTTACCAATGTCAACCAATGAATGAAGACTGTTATCATGAGCAAAATTCTTGCTATGATTATAATTCTTTTGGTTTTGACCAATTTCAACCCCCGCAATATACCGTCAATCATCTAATCTTCGATTCCCAAAATGAGCTTCTTAATTCCCAAAATGAGTATCTCAATTGCCAAAATGGGCTTCTCAATTCTAGTAATAAGCTTATGGAACAAATGACAACCTTATGTGATTTGGTTGGTCAAGCTATACAAAAGAAGGAAGAAGAAAAGCGAATCGCGGAAGAACAAACGATTGAAGATCGATATTGGAAGATTCCCATTTGCTACGATGATGACGAAGACGATACCATTATAATCACACCCGTTCCACCAATCGAGGAGCCCGTTAACTCTCTCATAATGGAGGATGAGCATCTTGACACTATTCCGGAAACGGAATCGGACGAATTAATAAAGTCTAGTGTCGAGAACCTTGTCCAAATCCCAAGTGAGTCTGAAGATTCTTCCGAATGTGAGTGTGATTTGCCTCCATATAATGATTCTTCAAAAAATCATAATCTTACTTTCTCTAACCCTCTATTCGATATCGATGAAGATTTTACCTCGAGTGATGAGTCATTTTCCGAAGAGGACGTTCCAAATGAGAATTTTAAAATTTTCTCTAATCCTCTCTTTGATCTTGATGAAGAAATCACTTCCACTAAGGTTGATCAAATTGATGATGAGGTGTTAGGAAATACCAATTCAATTCCACCGGGAATTGAATATCTTTGTTTTAATGCCGAATCCGATCTTTTAGAATCTTTGCTTCATCGAGATACTTCGATTAATGATTCTCAAAAGATCGATTCTCTTCTAGATGAGTTCGCCGGTGAACTCACTCTTCGCCACTCAATTCCACCGGGAATTGATGATGTCAACCTTGATCCGGAGGGTGATATTTTGTTTTTGGAGAGTTTGCTTTACGACAACTCTTCTCCCCGCCCTCCGGAAGAATTTAATTCTGAAAATCCTACCGAGTCTTTCTCTCCATCTCCTATCCCGGTCGAGGATAGTGACTCTCTTATGGAGGAGATTGACATTTTTCTTGATGGTGATGGATCAATACCACCGGGTATTGAGAGTGATGATTTCGACTCGGAAGATGACAACAATTCTACCTTCCTTCCCGAGTTCGAATCATTTCATGTTGATTATCCCGATTCGGGAGATTCAACCATTGATGTGGTGGAAGACATCCCCGTTGATGTGCCTAATATTTTGCCCACCCATCCCGCCCTTCAATTGGATTTCGACTTCATTCCTTCAAATAATGATGTCGGATCCAATCTTGATGATTATTCTCCTTCCGGAGATAGAAACAAGATTTACGATCCGGGGATATGCATTGAAATCGAATCCACGAGAATTCTTGCTACTCTTTCTCGCGTGATTGATACTTTACTTCCATTTTCATCCGAAAATGATGACAAAGTTTTCAATCATGGTGTTCTTGCTTCTAAGGAGAAATCTCCTCCTTTTTCATCACATCGGGGCTTTAAAGCTTCCAAGTTGTTTCATCAGAAAATCCTGATGTTGATTCATGGAGACAACACTCCAAATTTGGGTGTTCGTCATCCCCATTTCTATCCCCCTTGACAAGCTCAAGTATGGGGGGATCGGGTCAAGCTAAGTGACCTTAAACAAGCGCTTCGTGGGTGGCAACCCATGCTTATCCATTCTATCTTCTTTCTTATTGCTAATAAGTGTTTTGTGTTGTGATGAGGCTCGCCTCTTCCATTATCCATGTTTTGTATTTTGTGATGTATGTCCAGGATTACCCAGATTGTGATGACTCTCGTGCTCGTGGTTTTGTCCTTCGATCACTCGGTTTTTACATCCTCAACTTTAATTGGGAATCCGATATCCAAATCTAATAAACTAACGTTTATCTTTAAGCATAATTCATAAACGGCTTAGGATTTGCATAGAAACCCATCGTAAAACATCGAGGACGATGTTTAGTTCTAGTATGGGGGGATCTTTCGATTTAATTGTGCCTGTAGCCGTTGTTTTCACGTAAGCCCGTTTTTACCACCAAAATTTTTGAAAAATACCAAAAAAAATGAAAAAATTTAAAAAATTTTCAAAAATAAAATAAGTGTTTTGTCATGATTTTGACTTTCCTGCTGGGTAGAATAAGAATAAATTTTGACCCGATCGAGCGTGTTGAGCTATAGCTTGTTCCTTTACTTTTAGACTAAGCATTCGCGAATCCTCGTGAAGAACGAAAAATGATAGTGTTAAGTAGAAGTTGGATGCTAGGCAAGGATTATTTGGAAATCCTACAAGCTCATAAGTGTAATTTGTTGCTTTTTCTCCCATAAGCTCTTAACCTGATTAATATACGTGCTACTTTTGAAGATTAAACTTAAATCAATAATTTTTATGTAGTATATAGCAAAAACTTTAGCCTTAGTTCAAATTTATACTTGAATTTTTCAAAAAGAAGTCTTCTCTATATCATAAAATAAAAAATAAAAAAATAAAAATAAAATAAAAATAAAAAAATAATGAATGATGATATGTTGAATGAAAAAAAAATATAATAAATATAAACTGTAGGCTGATAAAAGTTTGCTGCATCTTGCAGGCTCACAACCGATGTTACAGCCTTCTAAAGAAAGCCCATAGTAAGAAGAATAATCCGAGACTGATAAAAGTTTGTTGTATCTTGCCGGCTCACAACCGATGTTGCAGCCTTCTAAAAAGTCGAGGGTTACAATTACATCAATGTTTAATATTAAAGTGTGAATTAATAAATAGATCTCTTTTTGTTAAATTCAAAAATGCTTTTGAACTTTGAAGTTTTTAAATAAGCTATGTGTATACGGGAAACCTGAGAGTTTTTGAAACCTAAGGTCCGTGAGTCCCGATACTAGTCTCTGTGGGGTGTCAAAAGCCTGGTCACTTAGCCGCAAGGTTGGGATGTGCCGAGACGAAATTCGCTACATGGGATGATCTCGCCTTCAAACTTATTATTCTCGGGTGGAACGTGAAGCATAGATTTTTGCAAAACGTTGATCCATGGTTGAAATTTGAAATGGCACATTCACCTAATATATAATAATTGTCGGGGGTGAAAAGTTCACAAATTGCAAATATGAGTAGTGTTCGTATCTTAACTCATATTTAGCGGTGATTTCGTTTTAAGCTTGGTTTGGAATAAGTGAAAAGTCAGGGACGATGAACTTATCCTTTTTGGGGAATTCTCGGATCGAAATGCATCTTGTTCTATGATCCTTAAAAGTTATAAAATAACGAAAGTCAAATAAGTTAGTTAGTTGCTTGAAATGAAAATACATAAATTATGTGTTGAGGATTAAGTGTTTTTATTTAAAAATGGTAAAAACGGGGCTTTTCAAAACTTATGAGTCTTTAAATTCCCTTTGACGAACACTTAGCTACTTTTTGAGGTTACTAGTCGAGGGGGATCGAGATTCTTAGTTTTCTTAAGTGTTTACTTATAGCATTGCGTGAGGACACGGCAATGTCTTAGTATGGGGGATTTTGCGTATGACTTTTGATACACCATACCATTTTCATTAAAAACTGCTTAAATGACCATAAAGTCTCATAAATTACATTGTTTTTGTATGTTTTTATGATATTGTGCTAAGGAAACAGTATCCGAGGGGGAAAATGACGAAAAATCAAGCCAAAAGGATAATACCCGAGCACGGATTGGAAATCGATACGCGAAAAACCAAAGGACATAGGTGACAAAAAAGAATTGAAATCGGTGCCTAAAACAGACATTTCCGGATCTACGATCCTCGGTCATGTTTGTTGCATTTAATGAAGTCAAGAAGCCAAACCCGACAAAACCAAGTACGGAACAGAAAGTGTGAGAAAAAGACAAAGTCAAAATCAACAAAAGTCAAAGTCAAACCCGAGAAGTCAAAGACTGAGCCGAAACCGAAGAAAAAGTTAATGGGCCAGGACAGCCCATTAAGCTTTTATATAAAAATCTTATAAGCCCACTATACAACTCGGCCCGATTTCCCTTTTTATAAAAAACCAAACGGGCCCAACATAAAACAATCTTGGCCAAAACCCAAAACAACCCCTAACTAGTGTTAACCCCTTAACCAATTTCCCCTTTACGCTGTTAGTCCTTCAAGGACTAACATTGTTAGTCCTTAAGGACTAACGGTGCAAACTTTTACCTAACTCCAGGGACCTATGATGCCAAGAACAAGGACTAAACCTGCAATACCCTTATACACTTTCAAGAGCCTAAATTGCCCAACTCCCAAACATCAAAACAAATACCCTGCACTCTGAATTAATCACTGTATATCTTCTCAAGTTTTTCCCGCCAAACACATAAACCAACATTCTTGCCACTTTCAAACCTGCACTCCACTCCAAAACACAACAAAACCCTTAACCCCACTTCAACCCCACCATCACATGGCACAATTTACACTGTGGCAATCCCAAGGATTGCTATTAGACGAATAAATTCAAGGGTTGGATTGAGTTGGATTGGGCATCACTCAAAATTAAGGGTCAGGATTAGCTCTTGGTTTTTCTCACACCAAAAACACAAGAAGCACGCAAGCTTATGACTTGGACAACTTATATAAGAGATGAGGACAGAAGTGAAGAGTAGTATGTAGGAACTAGGAGTAGGATAACTTAGTTTAGTTTTAGCTTGTTTTTAACTTATTTCCAGCTTATTTGTCTTAATTTAATTGTTTTTCAAAAGTCTTGTACCCTTTTTATTAGTTAATGAAAAATTTGAGTTTTTAAGAAATTATGTCTTAATGTACTTGTCTGCTTATTTTTTTGCTTATATCTCAGTGCTTATCTTTTATTGAATCTTGCTTATTAATGCTTGTTTAATCTAATCATCATCTGAGTTTCACAAATCTTCTTTTAAAACAGCTTTTTATAGCTTAAATATGTTCATATAGTTTTTAAAAGGGGTGTTTGGGATAGTGGGTCAAACGGGTCAAAAATAGGCATAAAATCTTTTTGGTCACAAATCCAGCTTTCATAAGCTTACTTATGTCACTTAAAGCTGTTTTCATAAGTTTCAAAGTCCTAATGTTTGATTTTAAGCTTTTTCTAAAAGAATGTTTAAATCTGTTGGCCCAATATCAGTGTTAAGGTGTTTGTTTGATCAAGCTCTTTTTAACAGCTTTTAAGAGCTGTTTTTGTGTTCTTTTGAATGTATGAATGCAGTAGGATATTCCCTTTCAAAGTACTTTTGTTTTGCCATTATCTTTCAAAATTTTGTTAAGTCCCTTTTTCACTTTTCTAAACCTATTTTTCAGTTTCATATTTAGGTTAGTTGTAAGAGTTTTTAGAATTTGAACTTGGGAGCATAAGCTCTTTGACTGTTGTTTTACATTTTTTTAACTTATTTTAAAAGTTTAAGCTTATTTGCTTAGCTAATTCATGGCTGCAAATGGCTGTTTTTGCCTTTTTAAAAACCAAAAAAATATATATATGCCCTGAGCCAAACAGCCTTTTCCATTGCCTTTTTCTTTGCTTATCTGTTTTTCAAAGTGTCTTATTTTTGCTTTTCCATATAGCTTATTGTGCCCAATTTAGCTGTTTTTAGGTTTTAAGCCTTACCCTTTTAGATTGCTAGCTTAATTTTAAGCCCAAATATCCCCCTCTAGGCTGTTTGTTCTTATTTTTCCCCTAAGTGCTTATAAGCTTTTTAGTGCTTTTATGCTTTACTTGTTTGCTTATTTCTGTTCCTTTTTGCTTTTTAGATATAGTTAAGTTTCTGTCATTGCTTATTTACCCTTGCATTTGCTTATTAGTCATTAAAAAGCCAATTAGTCAAGCCC
The DNA here is from genome assembly GCA_026074375.1 of Tanacetum coccineum. Lineage (NCBI taxonomy): Eukaryota > Viridiplantae > Streptophyta > Magnoliopsida > Asterales > Asteraceae > Tanacetum > Tanacetum coccineum. The sequence continues at coordinate 6,182 of BQNB010165309.1, read as the reverse complement.
TTTTTAGCCTTAGTCTTAATAAGCAATCTGCCTGTTTGGTTAGCTTATTTCCCAGCTTATTTTAGCTTTTCTCAAAAAGTCATTTTTTTAATTTTGTTTATTATTGTCTGTTTTATAGATGTGTAAAAAGAAAAATGAAAAAAAATATTTAAAAAATAAGGGTGAGGCCAGGACTCGAACCTGTGACCTCCCCCTTTCCAATGCCCTACACACACACTCGTTTACCATACGCCCTTGGGTCTTTTTCAATTTATGTGTGCATGATTTAATATGTAACCTTTGTTTCACTTTTAAGCACTCAGCCTTATTTAGCTTATTACCAGCTTATTCTAATAAGCTGGTAAGCTCTTTTTATTTTTCTTAAAACCATTATGGCTTAAACTACTTTCCTTAAATTTTTCAGATTTTTTTCCAATTTATTTAGTATTTTTAATAATTAATTTTCTTCAAAACAGTTTTTAATTCATAAAAAATAAAATAAAAGTCAAAAAATTAAAATTATTTTTTAAAAAATTTTCTTTTATCGTTTAGGACCTAGGAAAAATAGTTTTACTTTCGTAGGGTCATTTTTGCAAAAATCTAATTTTTAAAGAACGGGATTCGAACCCGTTCTTGTTTTCCTCGCGTTTTTAGCTTTAAAAGCTTCTGTTTTTAATCTAGTTTTTTTTATTCTTCCTTTTTAGTCACATAGAGCCTATTAAAAGTAAAAATTCACTTTAGGTTTAAAATTCAATAATTTAGGTTTTAAAGTCACGTTCGTTTTTAATGCTCGTTCTCGTTTTCGCGTTTTATCTTTAATTGCTTTTAATTACATGTTCCCGTAGACTTAGGTATTCCTTTTAAGCCTTTATTTATGTTTCCCGTAGAATTTTAGGTTATTTCATTGCCTTTTTATGCTTTCCCGTAGTTTTAGGTTTAAATTCTCGTGCCTTTGCTTGTTTTTCCCGTAGCTTTTAAGTTTTCCCGTTGCCTTTTTATGTTTTTCCTGTAGATTTAGAAAACCCATTATATATTTTGATTATTCAAGCATCCAATTGTCAAACCATTAACGTAACCGTCAATTTCGCACCTCGTCGGGGGATAAACGACCCGGGTCCGGTTTTAAACTTTATGGATAACGAAGCGAGAGACCGATTGATGATGAATCTTCTCTGACTTTTACGACTTTCTCGAATCCTCTCTTTGATTCTGACAACGATTTTTCCTCTAGTGACGACGAGTCATTTTCTGATGAGGACGTTCCGAAGGAAATTTATTCGAACCCTCTTTTTGATGAAGAAATCATTTCTGATAATATTGATGCTTCGATCATTTCTTCTCCTAAGATTGATTCTCTTCTCGAGCAGTTTTCCGGTAAACTCGCTCATATCAATCCAATTCCACCAGGAATTAAGAAAGCCAACTTTGATCTAGAGGAAAAAATCAGTTCTGTTGAGAATTTGTTGTATGATAATTCATCTCCACGACCGCCGAAAGAACTTAATTTGGAAATTGCTGATATGATTCTTGAGTCTCTCTCTCCATCTCCTATCCTCCTTGAGGATAGTGACTCTCATATGGAGGAGATCGACTTATTTCTTGATACAAATGACTCGATGCCACCGGGCATTGAGGATGACGATTATGACTCAGAAGGGGATATTCGTTTTCTTGAAGAATTGCTTAATAATGATTCCCTTCCCCTTCCCGAAAATGAGTCATCTAACCTTGATCATTTTAATGATCTATCACCTTCTCGTCCTCCTCCGGAACCACCGGATGTTGAGTTTTGCTTTGATTTTGAGCCCGATACAGGTGTTGTGATTACCAAAGTGGTGAAGGGTATTTCTGAACATTATGTTCTTATGCCTAATATTTTGACCACCCTTCCCACCCTTGATCCTGGTTTGGACTTCACTCCTTCTCATGATTCCCTTAGATTTGGAAACAAGAATTTTGATCCAAGGATATTCATTTCTTTGATCCCACTCCTGCAGTGTTACCTAAAAAGTCCACCCTACTAGTCACACCACCCCCCGCTTCTAAGCAATTTAGCTTAAGGGAGGTGGAAAGATTTGATCCTTTTTTCTCCCTGACACAGTCAGGTGGGAAGACGAGGGTGACGGAGACCCCTTCTTTTTTATCATATGCCATCACCCTGTCCTGCTGCATACTCACCAAAGGAGGTGATGTATCGCTATTACCATCCTCACCTCACATTGGGTGATGGATTTGACCATGAACCTAGAAATAAATAACCTTGGAGTCAAGTTAGAGACTCGAACAAAAACAAGCGCTTCTCGGGAGGCAACCTGTGTCTTTTCTTCTTTCTATTTTCTTAATAAATAAGTATGATTATATAGCCCAAGTGTGGGGGCGTGCTTCTTTTTGTGGTTTGTGGTACTGTTTTTGCAGGATTCCTCAAGATCATGAAGACCCGTGCTTGTTTTCAATCCTCCAATCATCCGGTCTTCGATCTTTTGTTTATTCTGGAATCCTCAATCCTGATCATGTATATATATATTGTTTCCCCTTTCACACTTGGAATTACTAGCATTTGCCTTTTTCGTTGATAAGTGTGGGGGTAAATCCTGACATTTTTGAACATTGAGGCCAATGTTCCATTCTAAGTGTGGGGGGATTTCTATCGAAATGTGATCATACCTGTGCCTATTTGTGTTCCCACGCAACCCCGTTTTGACCAAAATTTTAAATTTTTTATTGTTTTATTATGATATAAAAAAATGATGAAAATATAAATATATATAAATAAGTAGGCCCGTAGAATTAGGTAGCTTTTGACTTGACCGAGTTTTACACTCTAGCTTTCCCCTTAGCTTTCGAGACTTAGCGTTTGCTTAACTTTAAAATTTTGCAAAGAACGAAAAATGATAGAGTTGGATATAAGTTTGATGCTAAGCGTGGATTAGTTGGATATCTTTAGAGCTCATAGAGGTTAATTGTGGCTTTTTGCTCCCACCAGCTTAATAAACGCTATATAATTGTTGAATAAAATAAAGTTGCTTTAGGTTTTTGCGATTCTTAGTTTAAATCACTTCGTAGAGATTCCTTCTGGTGAAAGTAAGGTACACATCGAGGTTTTGTCAGTGTTGTAGGGAAATAGACTCCTGGACCATGGTCGGCTCGTATACCGATGTGGCAGTTGTTAAAAGACCACAGGACTTGAAATTTGGCTAATATTAATAAGTTATGTAATAAACCGAAGCCGAAATAAGACTTTTGGATCATGGTCGGCTCGCATACCGATGTGATAGTCGTTTAAAGGGTGGAGATAATAATAATAAAACTGTGGGCTGATAAAAGTTTACTACATCTTGCCGTCTCACAACCGATGTTGCAGCCTTCTAAAAGGTCGAGGAAATTACCGAGGTCGAAATATGTTTGCTGCATCTTGCCAGCTCACAACCGATGTTGCAGCCTTCTAAAGGACCGAGGTTTAATAATGTTGCAATAATAATAAGTATAAAGCCAAATTTCGACTCTGGGGTTATCTAAATAAAGCCTCCGTCTCTGGACTCGTAGTTGAGTTGTTGCGGATGAAATAAAAAGGATAACCCCTAAATCATGCGAAATTAGAACCTTAATGTGGACCTTATTCTCACCATATCGTCTCTTTAGGAAATGATTTCAAACTAATTGTGGTTTAAACCGGGTTTACTTTATTAATAAGGACATAATTTATTTGTCACAAATAATAATAATAAAATCTTTAGATGCAAAATTAGGAATAAGGGAGGAAAAGTAAATACACAATTAGCTTTTATGAGTAGTGTTAGCATCATAACTTGTATTTT
>BQNB010165306.1:0-14237 GCA_026074375.1 Tanacetum coccineum | reverse complement strand
CTATGTGATTTCCCCGATCGTTTTACTCTCCGTCTCCGAAGACGAGTTTTAAATACTCGTCCCATACTCATTAGAGCACATGCATCGTCATGTCATCCATCAACTTGAAGGTTATGTGGGTACGCGTATTGCATCGGGAATTATTAAGTAGGATGATTTATAATATGTTTATTTGAAAGGATTGGGACGCCTTTTCAGTTAAATAAATTAGGACGCTTCTTTATGCAAATAATGAATTATAAATGAGTGGGCTTAATGGTATCCGATATGACACGAGTATGAACCTAAATTCGAAAATCGCCAGAATCCGTTAAAAGGGTCTAGAGACACAATCGTGTCTTACTACTCAGCAAAATCTTAAGGCCTCACTTGGAGCTACCTTATCTCATTCTTAAGTTATTACTTTTGCCATTGCAAGTCCTTGCAATCACGAACTGTCTGTGGAGCTAACAGACTGAGTGCAATATCCCGTCACCATTTGTTATAGTATTGACGTTATGGTCGCTACTGTTGGGTCCTGGAGCGGTCCCGACTGATACAACCTTATCCAATAGGTTATGCAACTCCCCTTAAACGAGATAAACACCTATCGACGAAACAGATAGTTGGACTATTCATTTCGGGCCACTAGTAGGAAGACTTAGGCCGCGATACATCCTAGTACTGCCAAGTAAGTTGGATACTTACATCCACAAGCCACGTTGATGTGAATCATCGAACGTTACAGATAGCAGAAACGAGACTCTGCCTTAAGACGTTTATAACTTTATATAGACATAACCAAGCGACTACACTTTCTCCTTTGATGTGTTCACTATTAAGAGGCTTTCTTCATAAAGCGTTTATACCAATTATAAACCTTGAAACGATGTTTTCCTAAGATACCTATTCTAATGGATTGGATATCCTGGTCAACCTAGCCAAAATTTATGGATATTAAGAAGTGTCGAAACATCAGATATTGCTGAATAAAGTTATCAGCGTCATGTTCAAATGGCTTAGTAAATCTTAAGTCTTGTTCCTAGTCACACTAAGCGGATAACACGAATTTAATCTCGGGACGAGATTTCTTTAAGGGGTAGGTACTGTAACATCCGAGAATTTTCGGATGTTTTGAATGACGATTTCAATCTTTGACTTTTAGGGTCTGGCTTGACTTATAAGAACGACCATCTAATCACGCCGTTTATTCACAACTATACGACTCAAAAGAAATTTAATGTAAAACGATATTCCTGATAACTTTTCAGTTTTGACCGAGACCTGAAAACAGTCAGAAGGTGACTGAAATACCCTCGCGAAATTTTGAACACAACGTGTACCGACCCAAAATAATTAAATTTATATTTAATTATCATAAGTTATTAAATAAAAATATTTAATAAATTAATTATCTCGTTAATCGGAAACGTATATTAAAAACGCAATCTTTAGAGTTAAAAATTCGTTTTACGAATAAAGTTATCGGAAAAACATATAAATGAATAATAAATGTTTTAAATGAGTTTTGTAAAACAATTGTGAAAACTGGTCGTGTAAATACTTATTTTTATCAGAAAAATGATTATAAAAACAATGGCGAAAGTTTCGGGATTTAAATCGTCCGTTAGGTCGCTCAAATGAGTCCCGAACCGTTTTTATAAAAACTATACCAAAAATGTTACACTTTAGGTCCCTCAACTATTAGGGACTTGCCACATTCAATATATATATATATAAATCTTATAACTTATATTTCATTTCATCTCATTTATACACACACATCTCTCTCACCTCTCATCTTCTCTCCCAATAATCCGGCCACCCCTCCCCACCGCCGGCCACCACCACCACCGCCGGAAAACTTTTCCGGCGGGATTTTTCCGGCGAGACCAAAAACACTCCCCACCTCCGGATCTACTCGATCCACTATATCACTCTCTTCCACGCGCGACCACCACCCCCACGTCACCACCACAGCCGGCTACCACCACCCCCACCATCATCATCCGTTCGCCATCATCATCATCACAACCACCACCCGAAGAAGGTGCGTTTGGTTTTGTTTATAGAAACGAAGGGGCGTTTGGTTTTGTTATAAGCACCGAAGAGGGTGCGTTGGGTTGTAACAAAGAGCCAACACCCAAGCGGGTTATATGGTTTTGGTTCGCGCGGGTCAAACAGCACAGGGGGTGGTGTCGGGTCGGCCTGTGGGACATCGGGTTCGGTTGGTTTAGCAGCTAGGGGTGTTAGATTGTGGGTTGGGTCGGTTTTGGTTTGTGTAACAGCCGGTATAAACGCCCAGAGGAGTGTCGGGGTGTTTGGTTGCGTCGGGTTTGACAGACGGGGACACCCTAAGGCGTGTTCGGGTTTGTTTGAGTAAAAACAACCAAGGGATGCGTTTTTGGTTTGTATTAATAACAACAAGGGTGCTTTATGGCTAATGGGTTTGGCACCAGAAGGTGTGTTTGGGGGTAGGCATGCGAATCAGCCAAACAAGGGAGGCGTTTAGGGTTGCGTTTTAGCAGCAAGGGTTATTGTTTGTTGTGGTTCTCACTCACCACCGTAAAGGTGCGGATTTGGGAGTCAACACCACCATAGAGTGTTATGGTGGTTAATTTATCAAAAAGGGCGTTTGGTAGGGGCAAGTTTTTCCACAAGTTTAGGGAGTGTTTTGGTTTAGACAGAAACGCACAAGGGTGCGTTTGGCTGTCAAAACAGCCCAGGGTGCGTTTGGCTTAACGCCACCGCACAAAGGGGTGCGATTGGCTCCAATCACGTGTCCGTGTGCGTGTGTTGGCATGTCAAACAGCCGGGACAGCCGGGGCAAGTCGGGTAGTTTGTGGATAGGCTGCGAAACACCGAAATAAAGTAGTTTGGTTAACACGAAAAATATAATAAATTGTTTCATTTAATGATTAACGAATAATATGTTGATGGAAAATATTAGAACACTGCGCGGTTCTAGTTGAAAATATGAAATAAATAAATTAAAACGAGAATTATATAAAGTTATAAGCGGAAATTAGACATATTTGAGACGAGAAATTGACTAAAAAAAATGACTTTAAGTTGCCTTTACATAACGAGTAATTTAAAACAGAAAATCGGAACATGGGATTCGGGATGCGAGACTTTGATAAGTTAGACTTTAGTTTATAAAATATAACAAATTATATTTTGACGGACGTTTAGACATAAAACGGGACTTCTAACTCCCAATAACGAAGAAACTGGATCGAAATCGGAATATACACTTTAATAGAAAATAAGTTATTTTTAATATATTAAATCTGACATATCTATTAATTAAACGATTCGAGCACTTTCGAGTCCGTTTCAGCCTTCCGGCGAAACACGAAAGTTGTTCGTAATGTACTTTTAACTTTGCCGGCGAGGCTTGTCAGGTTTATAAAGTTAAGATATATCGGGTCGAAACTAAAGGTCGATTTATATAAATATTGATCAATTAAAAAGTGTGTGTTAAAATCATTATTTGGATCTAAAAACGTAAAGTCTAAAAATAGTAACTTTCTGTAAAAATTGAGATAAGTTAGGATTGGACGAAAAATAGTATATAACAGAGTAATATTCTAAAGTAAAGGTTAAGACATCGCTAAAAGAAGTGGTTTCTCATCACATGTATATATGACTGCATACATATAAAAATATGTATGATTTCGTGGTAACGATGTACGCATCGTTGATCGTATTTAATACGTGTATTATAATCGAACGACATAATTATAGGTCGTAGTCGAGATCGTTGCAGATTCAGTTGTGATTTAATTGGATTAATTGATCGTGGTCTTTAAATCAATGTGAGTTTCATAGCCTCGCTTTTCAATATTTTGAATGTTTTATAACCCGCGAGGGGGATACATGCTTGTCTACAAATCCTTATACTTGGTTATCTTATAACAATGTGATTGTTTTAAAGTATATTGTAGTTTATCGCCCATGTATTAATGGGTTGCTTACATATATTTTTTGGGGTGAGAACATTCCTTGTTTACAAATGCCATTTACAGATTGTTTACAAGATTGGTTTACAATACTTTATTATTTGCATCGCTCGCTATGGGATAACCATTATTTGACTACATTTTTGGTCCCCCCACAAATGAGCATACTTACAATTTTGAAATGATTTTGGATTACTTAGGCCTGATTAACTGATAACAACACAAATTACAGCCCCGGGTGTTCTTGGAGGGGACACCGTACCGTAACGGGAGAACAAATATTTACATTACTGCCCCGGGGTGTTTCCTGGAGGGGACACCGGTAACGACCTATATACCATCTAATTTGAATCGACTCTGCCCAAACTTTGGTACAAACAGTCTAACGTCACATACAGAGAGCGTCATGAACTGTAAAACACTTGGAGGTGAATAGCGCGAATGTTATAGAAATAATCTATTTGGGATGAAAACCCCCCTTCGAGTGAATTAGCTATCACTTGGCCAAACGAACGTTATAGCCTGTTTGTCTAGCTGGCGAAGGTTATAAAATAGATCTATTCGGGATTGACAATCCCCGTTCGGGTGATTAGCTATCACTAGGTAAACGAACGTTATAACATGTCGGATCATTGTTGGGGACTACAGGGCCCCCGTGACAACGAGTACATACTTGGAACGTTTTGGTGACATTACATCTGATATGCTATCTTTATAAAATCTTTGGGATAAGATTTGGTACTTATGGTGACATAAAATGTGTCGTGCATTCTTTATAAATCTTTGGGATTTTTACATGGTACTAAAAGTGACTGAAACAAGTGGCATTACATTCATATTTAAACTAATCTAGAACTCACCCAACTTTAAATGTTGACATTTTAAGCATGTTATTTTCTCGGGTGGATTAGATGCTTGGACTATTTGATGTGCATTGGAAGTCTTTACATTCAAGCTTTTCATGTGATTGGCAAAATTATGGGACAAATGTATTATTAAATTCAGATTTTATTGAATCAACAAAGTTATTATTCGAACGCCACCAAGGAGTCGTTCTCTTGTAATCTATAGCTGGTTTATAACGAAGTAACACCCCAAAGTGTATTTTTCACGCTGCGTTATTGATAATTTTAGGGGTGTTACACTATCACACGATATGCAGGGTGTGATGGTGGTGTGGCCGTAGACTCATCAGTCTCGAACGGCTCTGTCTCCTCCGCAAATGGGGCCTGATCAGCAGCTGGTAAAGCAACAACTACAGAGTCGACAGGAGCCGGGTGCTCCTCCTCCTCCTCATCATCATCGGCCTTGATGTCCATATCATCATCCTCATCATCCTCTGATGACCCCTCCTCGTCATCGCCGTCATCTCCTCTATCGGCAGGATAATCGACAGGATCCTCCTCGGGGTCCTCATCGTCATCCTCCTCCGGGTCCGCCTCAGGATCGGACTCCGGGACATAGTCAGGTGACTGAGCAGTGGGTGAGGCATCCTCAGCATATGGCTGATCCTCAGCAACAATCTCATCATCAGCATGCTCTAGGCCTGGAACATAATCTGGCGAAGGTGTTGCATGCTCTGGCTCCTCAGGGCCAGGTATGTAATCTGGAGAGGGTGGGGCCTAAAGAGCGGCCTCCACGTATGGGTCCTCTGACATCCAAGCATCCCCCCCCCCCCACCTCAATGTACTCGTGATCATTGGCTCACTTGATCCTATGTCTGATAAACCCTCAAATGGGCTGGAAACCTCCGTGTATGTAACCCCCGATTCATCCGAATCTGACATGACTGAATCTGAAAATTCAAAATAGCTTATATTAGTATTTAATATAAGACTCTTATAGTAATATACATTTATATCATAACATGTATATCAATTATGAAAGGCATCTAATCCAACCCACTAATGCAAGAAGTAGTGTATGCATTAATGTATTGCACATATGTATGTTCCCGTGTAAACCCCTTCGTAGAATTCGATGTTTTAAAACGGTTACAGTCCAACAAAAAATTTGACCGGGTTTCTCTATAACCATGCTCTTGATACCAATCTGTCCACACCCAATTGGGCGCATAAAATAAGGGTCCGGGGCATGTTACTTCTCAGATCAATAACACAAGATATATATAGAACGACCAAAAAGTCATTTTAAAACTGATACATTGGATTTAACAAATATTTGATACAAATAGCCCGAAGCTTTAACTTGTTCCTTGTTATTATTACAAAGATACTGGTTCACAACACATGAGTTTCCCAAAACATAATGCAACCATATCTTTAGCATGACATCCCAAAATAAAATCACCAATGTATCCTTGGCACCTTATGCTTACTGATCTCCTGAAAAACATTGCTTTAAAACGTCAACAATAATGTTGGTGAATTCATAGGTTTGATAAATCATATATTGTAGGACCACAAGATTTCCCAAGTGTATGATAATGCAACAGATTGCAAACCCAAAATTCCCCCGATAAATGTAATTACGTTGCTCTAGCTCATGACACGAACTCGACCATAAATGAATACCATATAAAGCCTATCATGCCGTGATGATGTTCTAACCCGCAACATCCTATGTTCGACATGGTATACGTTCGTTTGCCCAGTGATAGCTAATCACCCGAACGGGGATGTCAATCCCAATAGATCTATTCATAACATTCGCGCTCACAATCCAGTAACTGACAGTTCATGATAATGGGCTCAACTAGGGTTATCGCTACTTAGGCAACACGTAATCTTAATGTAAAACTTAACCACTTGTGTCCAATTGTAAAACATTTCATGTTTCTCACCCTAAAAACTTATAAAAACAAATCATGTAAAACATGGGGCTATGAACTCACCTTGAGTGAGCGTATGTCAAGTATATCACAGATAATGCATCACGTAAATCGTCAGATGCAACCTATTTAATTTAAGGCCGTATAAGTACTAAGCATGATGATTAACATATACCATATACAAGTCTACATAGCTACATCACCATCTAATTGTTTTGGTAAAATTGTGTTTAATAAGTAAAAACGTTTATAATTACCGTTTTAGTAAAACTGGCATAACTTTCGCGTTTTAAGCCCGATTTTAACGTTTCTTATGCCCACGCTTTCGTATTAGGACGAGTTATCATAATTTGACATTTTCATAATTTGGACCTACTGGTGAACAGTAACCAGACCCTAAATGTATTTATATAGTTTTTGTTATCGTAAAACCCGTAAATGTCGTATTTTCTTTGTTATAGCTCCATTTTTAACGATTCTTTTGAGCACGTTCTCGTAGTTGAAAGTTCTATTGATTTATGAGGTTTACAAAAATATATGTTTCTGGCATGAATAGTAACTTTTATAAAAATAGTTTTATAAAAGTATTTATTGTCGTAAACCTCGCGCATCCGTAACTTCATCGTTTTTAATCAAAAATTGATTCTTATCATTTTGGAATCCTAAGAAATGTGTATAATCTTTAAAAACGATCAAACTTTTGTTTTGTATAATTTTATTTATAAAGTTATTTTATAAACCGTTAATTAACGTAAATCGTATTTTATAGATATCTATTTTCTATTAATCCATATTTCGCGTTCTTTACATATTGGAATCGTCGTTGAATTGTACAATCTTTATAGTTCATAAATTGCTGTCATAGGACACAACCAAAATAGCCCCCTAAATGTCTTATTGTTTTTATTTGTATTACTTTGTTTTTATAACTTACTTTCTATACTTGTTCACTTAATTATTACCACAAGCCTTTTATAACTACATATGTCATATGTTTTACATATATTAAAGTCCATTAGTTCATATCTTGTCCAAATATCCAAGTTAACAAGTCCATAATGATACTTTTAATCACAACTTTCTTAAGTAAACCTTAAAACCCTAATTTGTACATATACATGTTTAAACACGTAACCAACATGTATACAATGACATATACCTCAATATATCATGATATTACCACACTATATATGCATATCAAAAAGTGTACAAAAGCATAATCACAAGTAAAAATCCCTTTTACATGTTCAAAAGTCCTAAATAGTGATTTTACTATATAGAACATAATATACATATAAACTCATGAAATGAAAAGATAAAAGTTTTTAGATTACCTTATGATGAATGATGATAATGAGAAATAAGTGCTAAACCCTTGTTTAGTCTCAAAACCAACGCTTGCATAATATGAAACCCTAGTTTTCCAAATAAACCATAATCTTGATTTATTGCTTCAACACTTGTAAATGGTTAACCAAGGCTTGCAAATACCTTAGTATATCTTAGGAATGATATGTGATGGCTTGTATAGGTTGAAAAAAATTTATTTTATGGATTATTATAAAGGGGATGTTTGAGCCGTGGGCTTATAAGAGAGGGGAGGGAGAGTGTTTTGATCTTTTGCTAAGTGTTTTGTTGTGAATGAATGTTACTTCCTAGTGTATGCATGTATATATGAACAAGTGTCAAAAGTAGAATAGTAGTCTTGGAACACATGAGAGGGTCTTAAGGAAGTTTATGGTCAACATGGAAACATAACTAGCTCAGTTTTTAATGAAAATATGAAGTACAAGACCAAGTTGTATATTTTGTGTGCTTTATGTCTCCAAATGTTGTTGCCGTGGGATAGGAGGGGGGGAAGGGTTTCTAGAAGCTTTTTGCTATAACTTAGTATTTAGTATCATATATGTAAGTTACTAGTTGTAGCTATTACATAAAAAAAGGAAGGGGGGTTTAAATTTATTTTTTAGTACATGATTTCATGTATGTGTTTTTATTTTTATTATGAGACAAAGTGAAACAATAATATAAACTTGGGTAAATTTAAATGAAACCCTTTGGGTATAGGTACAATTGTGGGTATTTGTTGAAGCGTAGAAATAATTTTATGGTTCCGGGAATGCTAATCGAATTTTATCGCGAAAACCGTGCCAATTTACGTAACCAATAAAATAAAATGAACAATGTTAATAATTATTCTCAAAATAATTACTTAACACTTGATTGATGTAAACATTTAATTGTTTGATGCCCGTTTACATTGAATGATCATTTTTAACTTACGCGATTTCACTTAATGTTTACAATTTAAATCAAATGCGTACAATACTAAAGATACATAGTAAATTTATCGACAACGTCAATGACCCTAAAACACGGGGTGTTGTATCATCCATAAATCTCATTAGGACGCTTGTCAAAATTATGCTTTCTAATTCACCCAATGTGAAAAACAAGAAATATATATTAAGAGTCCTACGCATTATCCTTGTTATTTTGCCAGAACATCCGAGTGATACTTAAGTATTCACAGTGAAGATGGAAATCCTGCTTGAGCCAACATCAAACAAGCTCTTGGTAGGTGACATGTGAGATCCTATACGGATCGAGCTTGTGATACTAGATATCGATTTAGTCCAGCTTATGAATTGACGAATTTGGAAAAAGATAAAACTGTTAGTGTGTCATAAAAACCATTTACAATTTGACACACCGACTGATTTTGAAATAGATTTTCAATCTTATGTCCATGGGAAGCCTCAAAGGGTATCTGGACATAGGAAAGCTGAACACGAATTAACGGCTTAATCGGGAAGATAGTAACTTACCGGTTCACTCTTACCGTGTTACTTTGAGACGCTCCAGTAATAAGAACGGCTAGCGCACCTGCGAAACCCTGTCAAGGAGATTCTTTAAAATTCTACCTGATCACAGGCAGTATTTATACTGAGTAACGAGGAACCGTGGTTGCTACAACCGTATTCGACGAAGTGACAAAGCCACTTTCGTCCATATATATGTTGTTTATCACTAACCCATTCATGCAGGTTTCCTGACGGTGGTAGCTATTTTCTGATGACAAGTTGAAGCCAATACCACATGCTCATACTCGACCAACATATATAAAGACATCATGAAAGCTCAAGTACATGTTTCAAGACTTCCGCTACCCTGATACCGTATGTCTTTCTTGAAGCGATGAAGTATTAAGTTGATACCGTATGTCCTCCATAAAGTGACGAAGTGTTAAAGTTAAAGAATATCAAGAAAGATGGTTACACATGCTTTCAAAGTCAAGAACAGTATGAGTATGTTGGTCTAAAAGTCACAAGATCACAAGAAGGCAAGAGATCACAAGATGATGATAAGAGATTGTGCTTGGTTGATGATCTCAAAGAAGTTCTAAATCACATTCATATCAAGTCAAAGATACAAGTCAAAGCCTAAAGTCAATGATCACTACATCAATTCACAAGTTAAAGATTGAAGTTAAAGACTACGAGCTCAAGACTAAAGTCAAAGCATAGTATGCTAGGTTTAAGTTTTTTTTGTAAAATTGGAGTGACCACCTTAGGGGAGAATTGTTAGGAATGACAAAAGTATCGGTCACTTCCAATATAGTTAGTTGTAGCTCGTAGATTAAACATATGTAATAGTAGTAAGCTAATCGGGATAAAGGCCCATGGAAAGCCTATTAGAAAGCCCATGGCCAGTCACATGTGAGAGTATTTATACCCTCTCCACACATGGAGAGGGTGTTGGTTGGTTCATTTTACACACATAATCTAATCTTTCTTTCTTTGTTACTCTCTCTCACTAGAACCTTCCTCCCATCCACTTTTTCTCTTTAAAATTCCTTATTATTCTTTGGTGTTATAGATTACCTAGTGATTCTTACACGCCTCCTTAAGAAAATTCACCTAATTCGCCTCCTAAGAAAAATTCACTAATTCGCCCTCATTAATAAAATTTACACTAATTTGCCACTTTAATGAAGACCACTAATTCGCCTTCTTAAGTGAAACTATTAATTCACAAACAAACCTAGATCAAATTATCAAAGATCAATGGCAGACTGGAAAGTAAACGTTTTGCAAAGAGAGTACAAAAAAACAGAGGGTAACAGGTAAGTTCATTTTTGTATTTGTAGAACTATGAAGAACGTTAACTTTAGAAAATGACACTTTATTCATCCAAACACACCTTTCCAGTTATAATTTATATGAATGAACCCTAATTCCCATTATAGAATAGTTATACCATGTTAAAAATGATTTATAATGAATTGTACTAGTTTAGCATTCCAAAAAACTCTATGTTTGTTTTGTTCAACATTATATTGAATGTTAAAGGGGTGTTTGGATCGATATTGAAGCATAATTTAACAGATAATTGGTTTCATGTTGTTATACTTATAAACTACATGTTAAGTGCAGAAGTCATAATATTGGAGTCAGATTATGATAGTTGGTGTAGTCAAATTTATATACCAATAGTAATAATCCCGTAAGAATTCTTTCCAAAATACTTCTCAACCAAGAGAAATATAAGGGTAAAAATCTTACTAAAGAAAACACAATTTGTATATTTTTATCCGGGAAGTATCTTTTCTCGGGTCGTGTCCCAACGAAATCGTGAATTGAGAATTTGGAATATTCGGATTCGAGTCAAGAATAGTAAAGGATTTTTGATTTGTTGATTATACTACAAAATATAATAGCATGAATTGAAAAACAATTAACTAGCACGAAATTTAAATGCACAAAATGTAATAAACGCGAGCTAAAACTGAAATTTAAAATCTAAAGCACAACTTTTAACAAATTTTGTACCTAAAAATCACAAATTTAAAATGAAAATTTTAGGAAAAAGAATTAGAATTTTTTATGAATTTTTGAATTTTTTATGATTTTTCTAAGATTTAATGATTTATCAAAAATAAACTTTTTCTAAAAATTAACACTAAAATTTTTCTTTTATTTTTCAAAAATACTAGATTTAAAATGAAAATTAATGCAAAAAGAATTTTAATTTTTCAACTATTTTTCTATTTTTTATGAATTATCTAAGAAAAAGTAATTCACTTAAATCTATTTTAATTCCTAGAAAATACAATTCTAATGAGAAAAATAAAGAAAAATGGATTTAAAATGCTAAAATGGTGCAGAAATACAATGGCACAAAAAGCCCCAAATTTTATAAGCTAATTGAACCCTAATTTGACCAATTAAAACTAAAAACCTAATTTTATAAAACTAATAACTAAAAATATAAAAACTATTTTATTATTCTAAGAAAGACAGGGTAGAAACTGTAAAAAGGGAAAGAACAGGGTAGGCGGGCAAAATATGGGAAATTTACACTTATGTGAAAACGGGTAACCCTCAACTATGAAGAAAGTACAAAACAGACCCTACGACTCTAGCTTATTTTTGGCTTATTGAAAAGTGAGAATTAGCAAAAACTTAAAACTACAAATTTATTAAGGAGCTTAATCCTAACAACTTTAATAAAGACACTTTGGGCTTTTATCTACTTAATAAGCTACAAAATAAGCCATTCAAATTCTGTCACAGAAAGTAGGGATTAAGGAGCTTTTTTGGATTTTGGCTTATAACTAGCTTATTTCTTAATGAAAATGAAAAACAAAAGATGCTACTTGTAGCTTAAAATGTGAGATTAATATTTTTGAAAGGAAATAAGCTGAGTATTCACAAGATTAGCAAAGAAAATGAAATTGAAAAGTGCAAGGTCTTTATTTAAGCTGAAATAAGCTTTTGCTAACAAGCTAAAAAGCTTATTAGTGAACCTTAAGTGCTGAAACTTTGGAAAGAGGCTATGCTAGTGATAGATGACTAATCTAGATAAAAGGTATTTCAACTTATCAACAAGAAATGAAACTTCAAATTGTAATAATGCTAAAATCCTAATATGCTATTAAGCTATCTATGACAGGAAAAATAAGCTAGTTAAAATGCTTAAATTTGAAAACTAACTGATGAAATGTGATAGGCTAATTAGGGACTTTTGAATTACTAAAAACCTAATCCTAACTCCTTTTACTTGTACTAAGAAATCAAGGAATGTAGTAAACAACAACAGTTTGAAATGCTGTTGTTTGCTGATGCAGTGTGCAAGGAACAAAAATTCAGGTTTAAACTCTACTTAAGTATGACTTAACTAACTCATTACATGTATAAAATCCTGTATTAACTAAACTTTGGCCCTAACTTGCCTAGAATCTTTAATTTCTATCAATGATTTAACACAAAAAAACTGTCCTGGTGCAAAACTCAAGTTTTTTTAACTCTAGACTTTTGAATTTTACCTACTAACTTTTAAAATCTCTTTAACTTTTGATTTTATGACTTATCTCAACTAGGTAAAAGGATTTGACAAAATTTAGTTGACTTTAAAAGTCAAATCTAGCTTTAACCAAACACACCTTTATATTGACTGTCAAAACAAGTTTGAGTTTAAAATCTATCTAAGAACTAAAACAGCTTAAACTTTTTATCTACTTCTATTTAAAATGACTTAATAAAACTAATTGAACTATAAAATGCCTAGCTTATGTATGAAAATAAGCTAGTTACTCTACTAAGCTTATACTACTACCATGACAGAATTATATGAAAAAGTGATTTTGCACAATTTTCATTTAATGAAAAATCTAAACAGCTTAATAACAAACCTAAACAAATATTATTGAAGAGAATTTAACAAAATTTGAAATGAAATAAGCAAATGTAAATGCTGAAATTAAGCTAAATTGGAACTTGGGAAATGTAGCCTGAGAATTGTTGGAGTCTCAGCACTAGAGGTCACTCTTGTAGAGTGAGTGACCTCAAATTAAGCACCTAAGTGGCTCCCTAGCCTCTAACCCTCAATAAGCTTGATTTAAGCTTATTGTCCTTTTAGCTTCCAAAATGAACACAACACACTCAGGTGATCGTGCTTTGAATGTAAATTGATAAGATTGAGTAAATGAATGCTTAAAAACAGGGTTTGAACTAAATTTGAGCTTGTGAACAGTAATAAGCTCAAATGAGCTTATTAAGAGCTTATTGAGTGAAATTCGACTTAATATTGAAAACAAAGTATAATAAAGGTTGAAAACTAAATGTTATTCCTCAAATGAAGATGTACAAGCTTAAATGAAAAGAGTACAAGAATTTAAAGGATGTTTGCTAAAAACTCGTAAAAAATGCTTAATAATGAAAATACAAAACTGAAAATTAAAAACTAACTACTAACTCTTCTGTCTTCTTCTTCTTTTATAGCTAAGAAGCTTGTTTGTTGTGTTAGTTTGGTGAGAGGAAAACCAAAAACCAATCTCGACCCTTCAATCTTATAAATATGGCCGTTGGATTAGAAGTGTGGGATTTGGGATTGCCAAATAGGATTTGGGTTTAAGTGGATGAGGGGGGATAGGTTTAACCATGGGGGTGGTGAAAGTTTACAGGGTAAAACAGGTTTGTAAACCCGTGACTTGGTTTGGG
>BQNB010165305.1:0-14237 GCA_026074375.1 Tanacetum coccineum | reverse complement strand
GTAAACCTCAAAAAATATTCGTTACTGTTAACAAAAAAAAGAACATCAAGAAAAATCGGTGTTTTATATCTTTTATATAATAAAAGAATTACATCATTTCGGAATTTTCCATCAAATTGAATCATATGAATTTAAAAATTAGACCAATCAGAACGCTTGATTTTTAATCTTAAGTATAGCTGACTCAATAATGCAACTAGAATCATAAAACATATACAATATCAACTGTATACCCAACGGTAAGATAACCAGCCTTCCAAAGTGGAGGTCAATGGTTCGAATATAACGAGGAGAAAACTAATCACCTTTTGGCCTTGAAGGTTCACATGAGCCGACTTCTAAAAGAGTAGTTTTGTAGATATTAGTCGGCTCACAATGTCGAGTTAGTTAACAGGTAAATCAAAAGAAAAAAAAATAGTAATTATCCTCAAGCTCATTAATATATATAAGATATGAATCTATTCTCTTCGTATGATTTCGATAATACTCTATAACATAACTTATAAAACAAAATAAAAATAAAAATCATACATGTATTTAAAAAAACATAATGTCTAAACCCCGTGCGTGCACGGGCATTAAAACTAGTTTATAATAAAAGAGTTACATCATTTCGGAGTTTTCTATCAAATTGAATCTTATGAATTAAAAAGTTGGACCAATCAGATGGCTTGATTTTGCCACGTAGACAAAATCGTGCATTCTGATTGGTCAAAAAAAGTCAAAATTGAATTAATTTTGTCAAAATAAAAAAATTTTGGTGGAGAATTTTGATGTAAAAAAAACACATAAAAAAATATGTGTCAAATTTCTGAAAATAAAAACTTGAAAAAAGATGAGGTATTTAAAAAAACTTTAGTGGTTTAATTTTAATTTTAAATAAATTATATGGAGTTAAGTGTAAATTTATAAATTTACAAATTATATTATAACTTTAAAAAATAAACAAATAACCCCTTAAACTTTATACCGCTAGACTTATTATGTTTGTTTCCTTTTACATTTCACTAAAAACAATGTATATATCACATAATAAATTCTTTTACTTCACACACAGTAAATTTCGGTACGAGATAGGTTGGTCGGATATTGGCCAGTTATTTATAGATCGAAATGTAATAAAAAGTTTATTTTTTATTGGCCGGAATTTGGCCGGAGAAACTTTGGCCGTAAATGTTAGACAATGAGAGAGAGATAAAGTTATTGTATTGTTTCAAGAAGTATATTTTGTCTTTTAATAAATGATTACTTTTTATTTGTTTAATGTAAAAATACTGTAAATAAAAGTCATGTTAAATTTCCAAGGCGTTAACCAAGTAAATTTCGGTGGGTTTAGTAGCACCCTAATTAATAAAATAAAAACTCTATAACTACAAGTCTACCACACCTATTTTCCTCATTTCCAATTATATTTCTTCATTCTCTCTTCAAAACCACATCCGACTGTCTAACCACCACCTCCACCGTCGCCCATCTCTACCGCCATATCCGGCGTAGCACCAACTCCGTCACCATCCTATATATCTATAACCACCTATCACCAACCGTATGTCATCACAAAAACCACTTGTCACCTCCACCGCTGCCATCATCTCGCCACCACCTCTGCCGATTATTTACGGCGCCACATCCACCCTCCTCAGACATCATCTCAGCACGCTGACTACTCGTCTTTTAATTATTTACCTTATTGACGTTTTTCAAAAAAAATACAAATCTAAGATATAGAAAATGAGATGGTGTGTTTGATTTGAAGGTTTGTCATATTTTTTTTAACTATGGTGAGAACAACGGGATGACATGTGGTGTTCAAGAAGATGTATATATTTGTATTTAGTTTTCTTGGGTTTGAATCTCTCTGGGTTCAAGAAGGAAGTTAGTTTTTTTAATTTTTGGTTTTTTTCTTTTTGATGTATTGAATAAGTTTGTGGTTGGATTTTGTTTTTGTGTTAGTCCATAATCATATAAAAAAACAAAGGGATTTAATTTTGAGAAATATATTCTTGTACCCTTATTTTGTGTCTAGTACAATGTTATGTTATGTTTCTGCTATTTGTTTTTTAATGGAATGAGATTTTCACAAGACTTCGTTCAAAAAAAAAAGATTTTCAAGACAGAAAATGACACAGAGGTAGTTGGTTCGTGTGTGGTGGTGAGGGTAAAATGTGCTATCTTATAAATAAAAGGTTTTGTTTTTTAAAAGAAAAAGTATATAAAGGGATGAATCCGTTAAATAATAATAATAATAATAATAATAATAATAATAATAATAATAATAATAATAATGGTTTTTGTGGAATGAGATTTCAAGAAAGAAAAATGACACAGAGTTAGTTGGTTCGTGTGTGGTGATGGAGGTAAAATGTGCTATCTTATAAATAAAAGTGTTATTCTTAAAAAAAAAACAGTGGATGATTGTAAAAATAAATAAAATAAGTAATAATAATCATTAAGTGATCGTAATCTCGACTCCACTTTAATTTTTTGTAAATACTAATAATTTTCTAAAAAAATTGACTGTTATTGATAAAAAAAAATAAAAATAATAATAATAAAATCATCAATCTTCAACATCAGGAGGATCATTTTAGTCAATTATACAGTAATTACATGAGGGTATTTTTAAGTCATTTCATATGTTTTAACTTTTCAAACTAGCAAGTCACCAACAAAATGGACTGAATGTGAAATGGTTCGTCGGAGACGTTAACAAATTTTATAAGATTTAAGAAAATGGACTAAAAGTGAAAGACCCCGGCAAACCACAGATTATCAAAAAATGTAGTTTAACATCTAAAAACATGATTCAAGATAAAACAGATTTTTTTAAATGATTTCTCTCTCGCATTTCATAATTTCTCAAACCGAACCAATATCTAAATCTATAACTACTAATAAAGAGAATTTAAGATTCCTCTTTGAAAGTTTGTAAAACTGCTAAAATATAAATGATGTGATAAATTTAATGGCATGGAATCTTGTCTATTTTAGGGTTTATAAACATGTATGCTAGTGTTTTAAAAACGTAACATTTTAAGTAATATAATTGCTCAATAATGCTAATGTTTTTATTAAAAACGTAAAATTACATTTAATCATACATTAAAATCGTAATAACATTTAAATATAATAGCGCATTAAATGTACTGCATTTAATGTGGGGGTGAGGGAGTGTTCATGTAACCACTAATTTTTATAATTATGGAGGCTAATTATGGAAGAAATTAATAGGCCCATTAATTTTCATTGATTATAGTTCGGGTAAATCCCTATAAATAGGGACCACAATTGCATTGAAAAACACACAGAAACATAAACACTTATTATTCTCAATATCCAACTTCATCACATTCACAACTTTATTGGTTTCATGTTTGGTTCTCCAGTTTAGATATCATGTTGATGAGTATTCATCGTAAAACAACTTCTACCATGTTGTTCAAACTAATTTCTTCATGTTTTTTTAGGTTGGTACATTGCTACGATAAAATCTTATAAAAAAAGGTATGTCCTCCTTTTTTTCAAAACCTAATGATGAAAAGTATGCTATATTTTTATAGGGGGCTGTATATAATATATAAAAATATATATATATAATAATATAAATAGATATAATAAAATGTTGGTTTTCTTAGCAGCCTTGCATAGGCTAGGTTTCATAAAGCCATAAACTCCACTTCCCACACCAACTCCACCACTACCACAACCACCATTCACCTCCATCAACGGAGCTACATCCAGATTGCAACCCCATCAACACCGTAACCTACCACCACCAAACCCCTCTACCACCGGAATGCCGCCACTATTGTAATCCATAAAGTAAAGGTCTAGCTGGTCCACGAGTGAAAAAACAAAAAGAAAAGAAGAAAGCCGGCGAAATTATATGTTGTGCTATTAAAGTTTTCATGATCTTGACTTTATACAATGATTCAATATTTCATATGTAATTTATTTATTTTATTGTTTTTATTTGTGACGCGGGTTAAATAAAGAAGCAAAAAACGGAGTAAATAAATATTGTTGATTTACTAACTATACTTCTATACTAAGGAAATTCTACATTCTTGATGTGAATGTGAAAGTAAAACTGCATGTTATTTAGGAAGGTAATGAAAGAATGACTTTTATTATATGAAACAAAATAAATTGTAACAAACGTTTGAATATTCAGTCATCAATACATTATAACATTTATAATACCCATTTAATTTATCATTATTAAAAAGTGTAACTGTTTAAAAATCATTACTATCGATAAAGATAAATAAAAAATGTGGAACCCCCGCATCCCAATCCACCATATAAATCCACATCAAACATAATCCTCTCAATATACCCTCACTTTCACTCTCTCAAGCACTTATGGGTCCTTTCTACAGATATAAACTATATTTTAGTTAGAAAAAATGACTTAATTGAACGTTATAAGAAAATTTTACCACAATATATCGCATATCTGTTAATTATCTAGCACTAGAATAACCGTGAATCACGGGTGCTGCTCGTCGTAGTATTATTCCTTTTCTTGCCAAATAGAATATATTGTAGTCGAAACAATATCCATTTAGGTGATAAATGCTTAATAAATGATTCTACCTTTGCAAATCGTGGTATTTCATTATTCATCCCTTATTTGATGCCATGGAATTTAAAGTTCCGTTGAACCAAGCATGCTTCTTCATGTCTTCCTAGGATACACACACTCAAATAACAAATGGCCATGAGAATCATATTAACGCAAGAACCTCCTAAGCAGTTTAAGCAAACGGTTAAGATGGATAAATAAATAAAGGTACAAATTCAGAGAGAGAGTTCCTGTATCACAAATTCAAGGTTTTCTATCTTTAAACATCTACAACGATCATTTATTGAAAAAACTATTTAGTCATGCATTTCATAAGAACACTTTATGGAAATATGGAGGAAGGTAAATTCAAATTCAAAAAAACAACGGTAGAAGTTAATTTTTGGATGGTTTAAATTGCTTTGACATGAAAGTGGTAAAATGAAACTGATATTGTTTGAATTAGGGAAATGAATGGTCAAAATGAAACTCATCTGTGTAGGGAGAAGTTTTCATTCAAATACATTAAAAGTAATTTTAAATGCAACATATACCGTATTTGAGCTAAATATTATACCTGCAGGTAGCGCTCGAGCTATAGTCATGCAGACTTTGAACACCATCTGATATATATCCTTATCGTTTTCGTAAAGAAGAAAATCGAACTACTTACAAATGGCTCAACATAGAACTTCTTACCATCTCGTATTGCTCGTCATTGTTCTTTGTATTGGTTAGTTAATCAGTTCTTTTGGCATAATCAAGTTTCTAACTTCAGTAGTATAATGTAACTTAACTGCATGCCCAAAATTTAGTCAACCTTATAACTTTATATTAATAAGCCAATATTTTTTGTTGCAGCACCAAGATAGACATCAGTTGCAGGTCGGTACTTTGTTTGTCAATGAAAATGATATATTTAGTTGTGATCTCCCGATAATGCAACAAGGATCGGCAAAAATGGTTATGAATTTTGTATTAAAAACGCGTAACCCAAAGGTGGCCATTTGCAGAGCAAAAGCCACTTGAAAAAGTGCCATAGCAAATGCTTGAAGAAGTGTGATCATGAACTTCTTTTTTGATTAGATAAAGAGAGTAATCCAACTTGATCTTTTGCTTTATTTTGTAATGGCGGGTATGAAAATTGCTTAATTAAATAAAAGAAGAATGTAATGAGTATTGGGTTGCTCAATATGTTTTTGATCAATTTTCATGCATTCACCTTTCGCTTAGCTTGTTAACAAGTCGGAGTAACAAATATACCGCAATCAAACAACAAGAAATAAACAATTTTATGAGAAATGTAATTCCCATTTCGGGAATAATCAAATTTTCAAGCACGATATATCCGTTCATTTGTGAAATACATGTTGTATATTTTGGAGTTTTACCAAAAGGTGAAGATTTTAATGACCGCGTTTCGGGTTGAACCTCGTTTCCTAAGGAAAACAAAAGATTTAGTTCGACCTCATATCATTGTGACTCGTGTAAGACAACATCATCGTATTCCTTAAGGTCATCCCATTGCATTGGACCCCTGACCTTGCTTAGCAAAACACTTAAATAAAAAAAACCACAAGAAGGTGGAACATAATGTTGGAGAGTGGGAGTCGGATACGCATGTTATACAACCAGAAATACGTGAGCCTATTGGGGGCACAAACGTTAAGACATGAAGAGTACGTTTATTAAACATTTAATATATATTTACTTATTTATAAACGTTTAATATGCTTCACGTAATAATTTTAAATAACCCTTAGTTACCGTTATATTTTATAACTAACTTAACGAATATTTAAACATGAACTGGAAGGACTAAAATTGACAAAACTCGAACCTTGTGGGTACTCCATGGTGGCCGGCTCTAAGGGGGATTCTAGAAGGGTTTGGAGTCAGTTTTAGTGGATAAGGGAACAGGAGGTGTATTGTGATAAAGATTGTTAGGTTTCCTAGTTTATCTAGGACTAGGGTTAGGCCGGTGCCTATATAAACACCCATCCCTAGCCTCATTAATCATTCATTCACAACAGAAATCACCAACAAATACTTGGTGCTCTCCCCTCTCCCTTATACTTGACCGAATATCCCACATTAGGGTTTCAGTTCTTCTTCTTTTCCCACCTAGCGATTTTCGGTTATCTATACTACATATAAAACAAAAAGGATTCTATTTCATCATTAAATTGCTTAAAAAATTTAAGTAATCCAACTTTGAAAGCATACTGTACAATACTTGTAATGCACAATTAAAACTTAATTTTAAGCATTACAAGTTTTAAAGCTTTGTTTACAACTATTAAATGCACTTGTACATTAATTCAACACATATAATTAATGTAAATATTAAAAATACACCCTTTTACACAAAACGTACAACTAATAAACACATGGAACAAGACAATAAGTTTACTAATTATTCTTTTAATTATAACCCACAGAAATAAACTAACAAATGGGCATTTTTAAAAAACACATATTTATAAAGCTTAGTTTATATAAATCAAATGAGTCATAATTGAACAACGGGAAAACATTGCTCAGTACAATATATTTTTTTCACAATTTTATAATGACAAGCGTTATGCAAATATTACGTTATTTAAATTTACAATTCTCCGTTTGTTTTGATAATGAATAAAATTAGTAACTTGTAATAACATAACGTCAAATGTACAAGTAGCTCATCATATTATAGTTTCAACATACATCAACACATCTTGACCCGTCTCGAGTCTCGTATGTTTACAACAAGGTTCGTACATGTTTGTTATGTTGCATTATGATCAAACCTCATTTCACATTTTGCATATTCTTAAACACAAGTAACTTACATTTTAAGTATATTTACATTTTACTTTAACACAATTCTTTAAAAGAAAAAAGCTGTATTTTTTTTAAACCTCATCCATGACATTCACCATAGCATACCAAATCAAGATAAAAATATTTCAAGAACACATTCGATTTCATAAGATATAATATCATAAAATCTTTTACAAAATCCGGATTTAATACTGTAGGAAGGCCGTTCCATTGAAGAACACTGGCCGGTTCTATTCTACAATGGAACCGGCGGAACCGGGCTACAGTAGAAGTGTTTGCCTATAAATACCAATCCATTTTTCACCATTGTCCTCACCTCTTTTACACACATTTTCTCTGCAATTTAAACCACACTTAGATCAGCCAATGCATCCATAAAATCCCCCATTTCATATGATCATCATGCTTCTAACATTCATCATGTTGTAATCATACTCTTATGATGATCCAACAAAGCCAAGCTTTAAAGAATCTTGTGCCATTTCCACTAACCCACCAAAGCATACCCATATGTAGATCTACAAGATTGGAGATCTCATCATTAACATCAATTTAAAGGCTTCTTATCAATGGAAGTTATTTTAGATAGGCATTTCATATCATTAGACACATTTTCTTTGGACATCCAATGTAATCACAATTTGTATCACCACAATAGGATTAGATGTTTATTGTGTTATGCGCCATAAAAACACAAGGTTGTTAGTTTTGGTTTGGTGTTGGTTCTATCCGTGTGTTAAGAACTCGTATTTAGCTTTTGTACCTAATAAAGTGTAATCGACGTGGGGTTGGTTCTACCGGTGGTTAGACTGGGATATTTAGCTTTGTAACACGGATAATTCTGTAAGCAACCCTTTGTATGTCAAGGTTTTTTCTCCCCCGAGAAGGGAGCTTGTTGATCTAGTGAAGTAACTCTCGAGTTGGGTACTCGGGGAGTGGAGTAGGGCGGAGAGAAGCTCAGTGACCGAATCACTATAAATCATCGTGTTCGGTTTGCTCTCTATTTTTTATTTATCAACTCTATTATTATCTTATGCTTATGACTGAGTTGTGACTTGTTTGTTTATTTTTGGTTGGACTAAGTACGTGATTATACTTATGTTTTTCCAAATTGTTCCATATAGTCATAATAGTAATATTTGGTACGTTTCATAATAAGTCATGATTGTTCGGGTATTTGATGCAAAAGTTTTAAGATTTTAATCAAAAACGTATTCACCCCCTCTACGTTTTCAACAATTGGTATCAGAGCCACGTGGCTCTAGTTTTCAAAACAAATGGTTTTTAAAACCGAGTACGATCCATGTATCAAATTATCCGAAAAGCGGGACTTAATA
Organism: Tanacetum coccineum; assembly: GCA_026074375.1. Classification (NCBI taxonomy): domain Eukaryota; kingdom Viridiplantae; phylum Streptophyta; class Magnoliopsida; order Asterales; family Asteraceae; genus Tanacetum; species Tanacetum coccineum. The sequence continues at coordinate 5,507 of BQNB010165305.1, read as the reverse complement.
TGAAAAGTAAATCGTTATTAGAAGTCTTGATTGTTGGATATATTTGTTATACAAGCTTGAATAATGACTAAAATTTGCTATATAAGTCTACCTTAAAGCCTCCCAAGTGTTAAACCTTTTTGTCGGGTCAAAATATGCGTTTTTTGGAAAAATCGATCAGACCGGTGGTTCTGTTTGTTAACAAAGCTGGTTCCATTTGGCAAAAGAACCGGCGGACCCGGTTCTACAAAAGGTTTTGCAAAAATTTTGTCAACTTCAAAAGGTTATAAAATACAAACCGTAAGTCCGTACGAGTCGTGCCACCTATCGTTTCGAAGAGAATTGAGTCTAGTTTCTAATAGAATGGGTTAGAGGTACTGATTATAAGTCTAAGTAAATTGAATCTTCAAAATACTACAAAGTGTCTAATATTTCAAGGTTTGTATCAACATGAAAACTCAAATTTTTTAGTCGGACAATTTTGGTTAGTATCCTTTGAACTTTTATGCATCATTTCATGAAATAAAAACAGTTTGGCCATTAATCAAGCTTGTTATACATAGTCATATTCAACACAAGGCGAAAAGAATTTTTTTGTATGACATGTTATATGATTAGTCGTTCTAGTTTGCATTGATTGTATATATTGATTGTATGCTTATCTCTCATTGCATTTGAGCTTGCTTGTCTATGAAACATAAATGTCAACCTTATCTTGTGTGTTCCTTCGCTTGTATGTTAATTTAGTTTCTTAAATGAAACAATTCGGTTTCAAAAGGGGTGTTTGGGTTAACTCATAATTTTGTCAACAATGCTTCTTTGGTAATTGTTTCATTAACCCATATTAGTCATGATATGATTATAATGTATGATATGATATATGACTACTTGTTGCATCTCATTTAGTATTATATACTCTTTGCGTCTTGTATTTGATCTTGTTGTTTTTATGTAACATTTGTGTTTGGGATAACATGTCATCTATGTTTTAGCTTTTCGATTTCGTGAATATGCATCTTATGTCTTATGCTAGGTTTCATGCACTTCATTTAGTCATATATATCTTTCTATGCTTAAGCTATATCAACTCTTAAGAATAAAATCTAAGTAAGCTAGTTAAGTGAAATATTGTCATAAAAATTGTACACATAAAAGTGGGATTGGCAACTTGATTGTTTCATCCGAAATACTCAAGTAAAGATGAAGTGTAATAATGTCTTGTTGTAGTTTTAAAAGTTTTTTTTTTCAAAGCCGGTCAAAGTAATAAGTTATTTTTTTGTTAAAACGGGTCAAAACTAGTGTTTGGCAAAACCCATAAAAAATGATTCCATGGTTCATTTAGACCAAGTGTGACTTTATATTTAAGCATGTATTTTAAGAATAAATTCCGAAGTTCTCGTTAATTACTCCTTCACATATAACTTATAAATATCCTAAGTACTATATTAATAGGGAATTTCATAATCATATGAGGCCTCTTCGGGGTGTCGTATCGACGAGTTGTGGATTTATGATTTAAAATGTCCTAGCTCCTCATACGTTCACTACATGACCTCTAAATTATGATAGCCCGAACGATAGTATGATGTTATTTATAAAAGGAAAATAGCTAAACGAAACTTTAGGGATACTTTATATAACAACATAAGAATTTATGTTCAAACAGAGTCAATAACTTTATATTATCATACTTTATTCTAAGACATGATCACTATACTTTCGTAGGTCATCGTTAAAACTTCGCAATACACCATCTATCGTTATAATCCACTACTAATCACTACGGTGTGTTCATAGCCCTATTTTTATACGATTACAATGATTTATAACAGTTAGGGTGAGAAACATACATTGTTTTTATATTTGGACGCAAGTACACTTTAAACAAAATTATGAGTTTGCCCATGTAGCTATAACCCACTATGCCCATGAATCATGAATCGTTAATTACTGGATTGTAAGCGTGAATGTTATGAATATATCTATTTAGGATTGACATCCCCGTTCAGGTGAGTAGCGCTCACTAGTTTCGAAGGTACCAAAACGACAAATGTATACCATGTCAGAACAATTTAGATGTTGCGGGTTGAACATCTACACGGGCACAATGTTTGCATTAATTTGCATACACATATATGTTGTAGCTTCAGTGTCATGAGCTTAGGGAATCGTAATTACTTTTGTGATACTGTATTTGTTACTTTATGATACACATGGAAATCTTGCGGTCCTACCTTATACATTACTTAAACCTGTGAATTCACCAATTTTATGTTGACGTTTTAAAGCATGTTTTTCTCAGGTCAATAAGGTACAAGAAACAAGGATACATTGGTGGTCATCATTTTGGGGAGTCAAAATGGTATAAAGATTTAAATGCATTATATTTTGGAGTATTTGTTATGTATTAAAATCCTTACATTTCACGGATGAACAAGTTAAGCTATGGGCTTATGTAACGAACAAGTTTATTAAATCCAATGTATCATTTTCAAACGGCTCATATAGAGGTTGTTCTCATATCTTGTGCTATTGATCTATGAAATAACACTCCATGACCCTTATTCCGTTGTAACTCAATTTGGGGGTGTTATAGATTGGTATCAGAGCCAAGGTTATAGAGAACCATGTCAAATGTTTTTACTTAGACTATAACTGTTTTCACAAACATTGCCTCATACAAACGTTTTTCACGAGACATACATACACTATTGAGTTTCATTAGTTGGTTATACTAGATGCTTTCATGATCTATATACGTGTTTATATTATATTACATATATTACTATACATATATTATATATTATACTTATATAAGTTTATATTATTGTTATAGATTAGTCATGTCATCAGACAACGCATCGTCTGCAATTAGCTATATGTCAATATCTTCTTATTCAGATGGACCATCATGGGGTATTCCATTTATGAATGCCGGTAAGTTTCCTGAGATGGACCCCTATGAGGAGGTTGCCCAACAAGGGCAGGCAACACCATTGTCACCTGCTTATGTGCCTGAGAGCATCATATACCAGTGTATATTCCGGAGCCATTTTACCCGGAGTACCACATGTCGTCAGATGATGACATCCAGATTAAGCATCAGCCTTATGCCGTTGATGCTTCACCATCAGCTATATTGCCGAGCTACATTGTTGAGTCTGATTCGAAAGAAGATCCGGAGGACGATCTGAGGAGGATCCGATTGATTATGCTGCTGATACAGATGATAATGGGGAGGATAAGGAGGAGGAGGAGTCCTCAGATGACGAGGAGGAGGAGGAGGAGCACCTAGCTCCTACTATTGCTTTATCATCTGTTGATCCTGTCCCCTCTGCTGAGGAGACAGACCCGTTTAAGACCGATGAGTCTGCGGCTACACCACCACCACAACCACCTGCATACCGTACTACTTCTAGGATGTCTGTCCGAAGGAAGAGGTTGCTAGGCTTTTTGCCTTACCTACTCCACCACCATCTCCACTCACTCCATTATCACCACCACTTCCCCAGATACCATCACCACCCACCCATCACCCACTACCATTACCTGCACCATCTACTAGCTGTAGAGCTGACATACCTGAGGCTGAGTTGCCGCCTCAGAAGAGGTTACTACTTACTGCTCCCATACCTAGGTTTGAGATTGGGGAGAGTTCTACTACTGTTGCTGCTAGACATCCGAGATATACTGGCTTGTAGAGTTGACTATGGTTTTGTGGATACTTTAGATGCTAGTATTCGTGCTTCAGAGCAGAAAACTATGGCCTGTAGTTGAGTCGGTCAACTTGAGGGTTAATTATCAGGCCAATGTTCATAGACCGGGGAAAAAAGAGTGAGGAGTTTCCAACACGTCATCAAGATGCATAGATGATCGTGTGTGTTACGTGATAGTAGATACATAGGAGGTACTTTCTTCCCTAGTGTTCTACACATGAGCAGGAGAGGAGTTGAGTGCCCGTCATCTTTAAATAGGTCTGATGACCACATCATGGCTTTGGAGGCATACGGTATTGCAGTTTAAAAGACTCGGGGGCGTGATCGCCACGAGACGAAGATATCGTGCTACTAGAACACACATGCTATACCAGACACCATGGAGGCTGGAGCACGTGTTATTACAATGGAGGACACTGTAGTAGTGCCTAGTTTACCTTTCTTTATATCTTAGCTACCTTGTATAAGCCTATTAAGTTTTATGGTACCTCCCATCTATAGGCTGTAGGATCTTTTGTTCGCCATCTAGCTATCTTGTAAGGCAAGCTAAGTATTTTAGGTTATCCCTACTAGCATGGCAGTAGATTTTTTATGTATCCAGTGTTTGTAAAACAAACTATTATGATATGTTGATTCCTATGTAATGATAAATATGATATCGATTGTTATGTTTATGTGTTGGTTTAAAGTCATGTTAGTTTCATTGGTGTAGTTGGATCTCACATTATTTATCATGAATATGTGTCATGTCATGGCTATGATTTTATTGAAATCTAACGGTATTAATTTCTTTGATTTGAAGAAAATGGCACAACCAAAAAAGAACCAACGAGGTCAACACCAGCTAAACAACCACCACCACTACGCCCTATCGACTAATGCCACATATAAGGCACTGATCGACCAAGGGTGTTGCGATGTACTGCACATGTGACGCTGATTGAAGCCGGAAGGCGAAGACAACCATGATTCTAGAACTGGGTGAAGGAGACAAAGCTCCTTTGCTCGTGAGTGCCTTACTCCCGATTTCATGAAATGTCAAACACCCTATATTTTAAGGTACTGTAAGGAGTCACGTAGTTGACTCAATGGTTTGAAAGAATGGAAACTGTGTTCCGTATAAGCAACTGTACTATGGAAAACCAAATCAAGTTTGCCACTTGTACTATTCTTGGAATTCTCTAACGTGGTGAAACTCCCACGTTAGGACTATTGGTCATGACGTTGCGTATGTAATAACTTGGACAAAACTAAAAAAGAAAATGACTGAAAAGTACTGTCCAAGGGGCGAGATTAAGAAGCTTGAGGTTGAGATGTGGAATCTGAAGGTTAAAGGTACCGATGTGGTAAGCTATAACCAGCGTTTTCAAGAGCTGGCATTGATTTGTGCCAGGATATTTCCGGAAGAGTCGGATAAGATCGAGAAGTATGTCGGTGGTTTTCCCGACATGATTTATGGAAGTGTAAAGGCATCTAAGCCAAGAACCATGTAGGATGCAATTGAATTTTCAACTGAACTCATGGACAAGAAGATCAGCACCTTTGTTGAACGTTAGGTTAACAACAAGAGAAAGTTTGATGACACTTCTAAGAATAATCAAAACCAGCAACAGCCTCTGATAGGTGTAAAATACACATATCTATTTATACCTAAAATAACCCAAATAAACCTAAAACAGACCAAAAATGGCAAAAATATGCTGGTATTTGTGTTTTGTGTATGCAGGTAAATACACATATCTATTTATACCTAAAATAACCCAAATAAACCCAAAACAGACCAAAAATGGCAAAAATATGCTGGTATTTGTG
>BQNB010165304.1:0-14237 GCA_026074375.1 Tanacetum coccineum | reverse complement strand
TGGTGCTGCAGATATTGGTGTCCTCTTGGGAGCCATTCTATCAATAACACATAATAAGAATATATCATTGTATGGATTCTTATTTGGCACAAGTTCTAACAAAAAAATACACATTCTTTGATATTACATTGCAGGATATACCGGAATTTTTTTAGAATGGACACTCTAACAAGCATCTAACTCATTAGGTTTCTCAGGAACTGGTTTACTTTCCAGTGGTTCCAGTATGATCCATAACGAGTTATCTAACTCTGTGAAGATAGACTCATCAAAGGGATAGTTTGGTGGTGGTGTAGGTGAAATCGTATGCTCAATATCTTGATCATTTATCATATCCATGATATCTGGGTACAAAGGTTTGAGAAAACCGGGTGGTAAGAGAGCCATAGTAACCTAGATATATAAAGATACGATACATCACACTATAAAATATAGGATAGACAACCACGACATACATAAATCTATATCATTAAACAGCGAGGTATAATGGAATCACAACTTCATTATGTCATAAACAACTTGTCTACATATTTTACATAATCAAAATTTGACAAGTGTCATTATTTATGCCACACATCCAGTGGTTGGATTCTAACAAAAGCTGTAAATGTAAGGATCTAGTCTAGTAGTCTGGTGGTCCTCCCTTGTGGTTCTTGAGCTCATGGATCTTGTCCAGAAGACTCTTCATATCTGATTGGTGGCGAACCTGGATATCCTCGATGAGTATCTCTAGAGTAGAAGTCCTGACGCGAGCAAGAACAATTCCGTCATCATGCCTTATTTGCTCTCTCTGAAATCCATAAATCTGAGTACGGGCTTCTTGGAGTTTGGTTTAGTTGGTTAAAATCTCGCTGTATGATTACTCGACCATTACCAAGACCTTCTATCTTATCTTCTATATGCTCAATGCGCTCGAGAGGGAGTTCATCTAAGTGATTCAAAATAGTCTCGATCTATTCCTCATGGCGCTCCAGATGCGTCTTATGAGAACTCTCTCCAAACTCAAATACCTGAGGTGGGGTAGAGAAATCAGTAGAGAAGGGTGATAGGAAACGGGCTCGTTTCTGAGGTGGCAGAATCTCTTCGGGAAGAAAGAAATCTTGAGGATCAAATAGTGGTGATGGTGGTAACACTGGAGATGGAGGCAAAACAGTTGGTGGAGCAATAGGAGCTCGTGGTGGTAGAATAGGTGATTCATCATTAGTAGCATTATATGCTTGCATGGCCTTCATATATGGATCATTATGAAAAGGTGAGATGGCTAGCGAGGCTAAAAGATCCTTAGATAAATCCTCTGAAGGATCAGAAGAAGTGTTTCCCGGTGAGGCTGGGAAATAGTCCGGTGAAGCCGGGGTATAGTCAAGAGTATTCATAGAGGAAAAAGCATCCTCAATATAGGAATCAGATATGACGATAATAAGGTGGGTGGATGTAGACATAATTCTGTAACAACCCAGTGGGAAATAACATAAGTTATTTATATAATAGTTATGTATCTTTACATACTATTCAGGAAATGTAGTGGCACAGAGGACTTTCTTGGATGGAAAATGGTTATAGTTTAGGTTTTAACCTTGTTCTCTATAACCGAGGCCCTAATACCAATCTATAACACCCCCTTATTTGACATATAGCAGCTAAAGCTAAATTGGGGTATTACTTCATGAATCAACAGTAATAATCATAGAAAACGACTCAAATGAGACGTTTTGGAAAATTTAGTTATCATTCAATATTATTTTAGAGTTTTACAAAAGGAGGTCCCAAAATACATATGAAAACATAGAGTTTGAATGATAACAAGTTTGGACGTCCTCAAGTCCAATGCCACTCCGTGCCATAGGTTGCTCAATTACCTGAGATAAACATGCTAAAAAGGTCAACACAAAGGTTGAGTGAAATTCACAGGTTTGAAATGTAATAGTTGAATACAAGTCAATGTAATAGTAATAATTGCAACGAATACAATTATCATGGTAAACAATATTATATTATTGCACTAAGCTCATGACACCGAAGCCTTAAGTAAATGTTATTCATAAGTTGTTGCCCCAAGCGGGTGCTTTGCCAAACACCCCAAAAAAGGTTGAGGGAAAATATCAAAAGTTTGAATGTAATAGTTGAAAGTATAAGTCATCAAATGTTGGTTTAATAATTGATACAAATTACAATTTATCATGGATAAACAGGATTATTACCACTGTAAGATCTTGACACTCAACACAACTTATAACATGGAATTCAACCTTATTGACATTTTTAAGGAAAAAATTTTTCACCTCTGGAATATACGGTTACTTGCAAATGTATTCCATCTATTCTCAATATAGTGAGTTGCTATTTACATCTTGTAAAAAGTAAACACAAAACGGGACGAGCTTTAATTCCTAATAGATCTATATCACAATATTCGCGTTCATCTTCGCATGTGATTAATGGTTCATGGATTAATGATTTTGGCGAGTAAAGGCCACAAACCCTCTCTAAACCCTAACAAACTCCAACAACCATATAACATCCTAACCCACTTTTTACCTCACTTAAAATCTTAGGCAAGTAATATATCAGTGATAGACTTAACAGTTGAAAATACTTGTATTCATGTTTTATAGCATGTATCCCACCACAGGATTTAGAACAAACAAATAAAGTGTGTGACTATGTAATCACCTTGATAGGTTGTTGATTGATTTGAAATTTAATTCAAATGGAAGTATAAAAGCCTCGTGACATGCAACCTGGGTATTAGTCAAATCTTAGTTTGATTGAGTATTTTCTAAAACTTACTTCATAAGTTTAAAGGTTTTTGGTTTTGTTAATGTTGCTGAAAATATCCGTATCCAACTGTCATTAAGGGTTATCAATCTTCTAGAGGTCGTGTTAGTAATCGTTTGAGGAACTAGATCACTTTAATAATCGTAAATATCATCAAACTCGTCAAATCGTTTATCCCAAATAAAAGTCCCTCACTGAGACATTCTATTATGTACCGTGATACGTTTTAGTTTAATATGATAGGTTTTTATCTTTTTAATCAACCTACAAAAATAACAACCCCAATAAAAAACGACCCCAAAATCATTTCTTCTATAATGCTATGTGGAGATTAAATTACATGTTAATATATATCATAATGATTTCATGTGTTTCGATCGACGAATGATATACGACAAATGTGTCGGGTTTAATAAAAATCTAGTCTTTTCAAATAGTTTAAATACTAGTTTTATATTATTTAAAATAATTACATTTTATTACCTTTGAGAATATTTTAAATGACGACCCATAAACAAACCAACCCACAAAAATCACACACCCTAACCAAACCATCAACACCAACAAAACAAATAAAACAAAACCCTACAAAAACACAACCCATAACACTAAACACCCACATCACAAACAAAACCAACACACCCAAACAAAAAAACCCAAACAAACAACAAAACCAAAATAAACCAAACAAAACCCAAAATCAAACAAAAACACCCACACACCACAACACCCAACACACAATACACCAACACAACAACCCCAAAACCAAAAAACACAACAACACACACCCCCTACAACTCAACACCCAACACCACAAAACCACAATCCACAAAAACACCTCACCCCAACCAAACACACACCCCAAACATCCCAACACAACCCACCTCCCCTATCCCAATATGTTATTAAAACGTATATTATTATACTATATTGAGTTTGATCAATTAAAAGGAAAAGATAAGAGAAAGACTACAATGTAATGAGATGATCACAATAAAAATTTAGGGATAATTCCCCTATTCGGATACACCCTGGCCCTACTGAATAGTGCCAAAAAAAGATACAGAAGATTCCCTTTTGCACACTCTACTTTTTTACAGCTTGCAACACAGTTTTTCATCAGTTTATGTTCCGTAATTTTTGACATTTTAATACTTTTGACCTGTTAAATTTTATATTTTTCGTTCCGTATTTTCCGTGTCACAATTTTATAACATATAAAAAATTATAAAAATACAGAAAAAAATAAAATATCTCGAAAAAAACCGGAAAAAAACCCGGGGGGTACAATGGTGAATTTAGGGGGGTTACATATCATAAGCCCAATTTTTATTTGTCCTCGAAAAAGAAGATTGCAATTGTGAAAACCAAACAAGTAACAAGTAAATTGATCTAAAAACCTATAAGACACCCCCCTTCTACTCCAACCGACACTTGAATAACTATATAGAGTTTGTTTTCTTAATTCCTAACTCTCTTGAAACTGATCGAGTGTAATTTTACATTGAATTTTAAAGTTAAGTGTTTACTGTTGATAAGTCATCATTCTGGTTTGGTCTTAAAACCCAAAAGAAAAGCAACTCTGAAAACCCTCCTCCCAACGACCCTTCAAATCATCAAAGCATATCCATCATCATCCCGGACATCTGGTGTGTTTGTGTATGTGTAAGTTTAATTTCCTGTGAATGCCCTTTTCTTGTTGCAGAAATAATATAGAGTATAATTTTTATATAAAATGTTGATTGCATTGATAGGTAACCTAACTAACTAAACTGTCTGAAGAAGAAGGGAAGATGGTTTGGCTGCCCTTCATTGTGCTAAAAAAATACTCAAACACATAATGGTCACCCATCTGGCTGCGTGTAATTTTTTTCTTTTCTTTTTTAACATCTCCTTTATACTAATATACTATATATAATATCTTATACCTTTATATCTAATATTATATTATATTATATATATATATATTGTATAACTATCATTATATATTATTATATATTATCATATATATGTGATATATTTTTACGATATTTATTATATATATATATATACTTGTATATAACTATACTATATACTAATATATTATATAAATTAAATAGAATCGGCTATATTTAAGATGTTGTGTTGTTTGTGGTAAAGTTGAATCCAAAGTTTTTATTCTACCGACGAGAAACATTTTGTTAAGATGCTGCTGGTGCTTATCATGTTTCCTAGGTAACTATGGTTCAAATGGATCTGCTTGTTATGCAGTCCCATAGAACGACACTCGATAAGGGCTAATATTCGTGATTCCACAGGACGCATTATTACCAAATATGGGATTAGTAAACTGTGATTACATGCTACCAATAGGTATTACCACGCATTGCTGTGAGGCGGTTTCACAGAGGCCGTATGAACTCACAAGTTGCAAGACTGCTTGCCTTCTTGTTGCCTGCGGTTTATTACTTTATGCTCAAACTAAAACCCAGTTCTCCGTACTATCAATCTAAATGTTACATTTCTAATTTAAGAGAATGCTAAATGTTCAACTATACAAATTCTTTTGGTTGGGATTATCAACTTATGATTCAGTTTTCACAAATTGCTAATCGTTCACAAAATGATTTGTCGTTTCTAGCGTATCTAATAACTAGTGTATTTTTAGCCAGATGACTGGAACCTCCTTTAGGTTTATTTCTAACGTTATCACACTAAAGTGATTTCCATTATGTGGTTTACTAGGGTCGTTAACAGTGTCTTCAATTATTCTGGCCATTTCTTTGATAATTGATGAGTTTCTGATAAAATCTTTGTCATACAGGGTTATGGTAGTACCTTTTTCTGCTCATTGTATTTTTCAGTGAAAACTAGGTGTATAGACGTGTAAGGGTTCTTCTTTCCTATAACTACTAAATATCTGTTGAATCCCTTCTTGTGTTAACCTGTTGTTGTAATTTATGTTTCCAGTTATGAGTTGGGTACCGTGTATTTACAGCTGTGCAAGTTGTTGAGCCTCCAGGATCATCCCTTTATTCAAAAACCAGTCGATCCCAGCCTTTTTATGCACAGATATACAAGTGGTAAGAGCTGATGATTCACTTGTAATTTTACATCAAATCCTTTTGGAAGCTTGAAATTGCTTCGATTGTGACATTGTACTCTGCTGTTTGTGGTAGTGCTAATATGTAGCGCCTTAAACCTTATGTGATATCATTGTGTACCACTGACTTGTTGGCTGCACTGTGCCTTTATAATTAATTCTTAAATGCTTTTCTTTATATTCTCTTTAATACTCATGAGCTCTCAAAACTACAAGAGTCGGTATGGTTTTATACGCATCATTATTCGGTTTGATGACTAGGTTTACTAAGCTCTCCTATGTGTTTTGTTGGTTTGTTTGCTGTAATTTTCTGTAACTTGTATGGTTGATGATGTTATTAATAATTGATTGTTTTTTTGTGTTGTAGGGGACTAATAAGAGGGGGAAGGTAGTAAGGGATAAGTTTTGATCACTGCTCTCGCGCCTTGACATGTAGTATGAAAAGCAGATGGATTCAAGAGGTTTATGTTCTTTCTGAAAATCGCTATAATTCATTTTTCTTTTATCTATTGGTGAGTGTTCAATAAATTTTCATAATTTTCTACAGACGGGGAGAAAGCCTAGTGGGATATGCGCTGCAGCTATATATGTTTCTTCTTTGTTGCATGGATACAATTTTAAAAAAACGGATGTTGTAAGTAAAACTTTGACTAAGTCTGTGACCTTATGATTTTCGTAGAGTGGTTATTGTTTCGGAAATGTTGTTAATGCAAACTAGTGTCTGGTATGCCTCTTATCATATTTATTTCTACTTCCATTACATTCAGGTTAGAGTGGTACACATTTGTGAAGCGACATTGACAAAGCGGCTAATTGAGTTCGAAAATACAAAAGCTGGGAGTTTAACAGTGAGTTTTTATTCTGTTTTAAAGTTATTCAAACTTAAAGTATATGGAGAATTGCTCATTTTGCTTCTGTGAACATTCATCTATTTGTTGCTCTTTTCAATTTATTACTCATCATCATTTGTTATGCATTAGCTCCATTTGAATGTTACTCTCCATCTTCCCCCTGGCACTATGTCCTGTGCAATAAAGGGATATAATAAAATTACAGTCTTTGGTCCTTTCATGTGTGGACTATGCGTATAACTCACAGACAATAGGACTTGATCATTTTCCATCTATATTGTTAATTTTGGACCTCCTTGGCTTATTTTCATTGATTCCATGGATGCATAAAGCTATAGTTAAATTGACGATTTTAGCTATTGACTAGTATGAGGGTTGTTGATTTTGTGGATATTAGATATTGGAAACTATGCACTAATGTAGATTATCGTATGATGAGGTCCAAGAAGCAATAAAATGGCATGTTTTATTGGAATGAAAAACCCTGGTTGTTTTGTCTAATTAAATGGACCATTCATGAATGATTGTGAATTTGTGATTCTCTCCATAATTCATAGTTCATTGAGTGTAATGACATCACACAATTGCTTTCAGTAAATCTCAAACTAATAAACTATTTTTGTTTTCATTCCTGAAGGAGTAGGAGTAGTATTATACTATTATCCATTCCGTCATGGAGTGATGAAAATGACAGTATAACCATTTTTTATTATTATTATCTTCTTTGCAAGTTTCATTACCATATACCCTTTTTCTCTGTGAGCATTTATGCTTTTATGTATGTCTTGCTCGAATGCGTTTATGCCCTTATGCATGAATCCCTTTTCCCCCTGTACGCTCTCATTTTAATATTTGCTGGCTTCCATGATTTGTATTTTATATGCTGTTATATTTCTAAGTTTTTATGATGGTATTTGTTGTTCGCTCTGTATGCTTGCTATGCATTATATACGTTCTTGCTTATATGCTTTCACGGTTTCTCTTTTCTTGCAACTACACACAATCACACATCCACATATATTTGAACTTATTCACCCTCGCACGTTCACTTGCCGGAGGTCTTCATGGAAGCAGTCTTCCTACTCTCGGGTTTACCTTAGGGTAGGGGTATGATTTGTCTACACTTCACCTCCCCCATACCCCGCTCAGTTGGGATTGGGTAATGTTGTTGTTGTTGTTGTTGATTACCATATAAAAGTAAATATTTATAATTAAATTACTTTCTCTTTTCCATAAGTAACTAGAAAATACTAATTTTTTTTTAATTATGAATACAAATGTATTTGACCATTTAATAAGTTTAGCTTCTATTGATGACCATGTATAACCTACAGATATTTTTGTACATTCCAAACGTCAGTTTCTGCATGCCAATTGCCAACCAACAGTGGTAAATAGAATGTATAGTATTCAGCTCATCACATGACTTATCATTCCGTCCTGTCCAGCCAAAATAGATTGTAATTCATTATTGTTGTGATTTTCCATCAACTTAAGATGGGTATTTGTTGCATCTTGAGCTTCTTTTTCTGTGTAAATTTTTTACTTGTGGTGTAATTATTATGTGTTTCATTACTTGACTAGATTGAAGAGTTCACCCAGAACGCTTTGGAATATGAGAAGGAAATGCAGTCCTGCAAACAGTCTGCCGACGACATAAAGATGCCAGGAATGACAGAAGTGGTCTGCCAGCACAAAAGCAGTGCAGTTCAATCTGGTTTTGGGCTTTGCACGAATTGTTATTTGGAGTTCTGTGGGGGACTTGATGGTTTAGAACCTCCAGCATTTCAACGGGCTGAAATGGAAAGATTGGCCATTGAATCTGCAGAAACTTCCAAATCAATGTCTGGCATAGAGCCCCGTAAAAATCATAATGCGAATGTATGGAAAGCCATTAAAACTACACATTATTCATTCAAATTCTTTTGATTACATATCAACTTGATTAAAGTTTATGGCTTTGGGTAACATGTCAAAACAAGTCAGCGTTGAAACTAGTTTTCAAAGTACTGGTTGAAACTGTCTGGTCTTATATACTCTTGAATACATTTATTTTCTATTTTAAACTAAATAAATTAACAAGAGTTTTATTTATAATTACAAAAGCAATATTAGCAATATAATTGCAAGAATCCAAACGATTTATGAGGTAGTATGCATTCAAAATAGACATTGGGCAACTTTTGACCCATTAACTTATTTTTGGGTAGATGGGTTGAAAATGTCGTCTCTGCATGGTAAGGATGGTTTGTTATATTCCCCAATTGAAATTTTTAGAAACCACTGTTACTGATGTGAAGTTGTAGAAGTATTGATTGTGATTACAATGCTTAGAATTTGGTTTTAAATGATTTATAAATGTAGGGAACTCAGCATAACAGTGAACCAAGAGCGAATGGAAAATCAACTGATAGAGGCTTATCAAGGCATGTCGAGTGTACTTGTAAGTGCTGTTATCATTCTCACTTTGTCTCCACTGCAATTGAGGATCCCATGCTCTTATCTTTTTAAAATCTTCTTTTTACAAATTGATAATTAGCTCCAACTCCTGGGAAGCTTGAGAGTATTAGAGACGATGTAGATGCTTTTGAAAGCTCAAAGGACGTCCCTGATACCGTTGATGAAACAGATACCCTTTCTGAGATTGATGATAATGAGGTAAGCTAAATTGTTTGCATTCAAAGTTCTCACATTTAGTATTTTTTTGGCGCAAGAAAACGTGAGATGTCATTGTCTTCATCTGATATGATCCAGATTAAAATTTACTAAATGGAATCATGTACTCGAGTAAAATAGAATAAACAGGAAACCCAACTCTCCATTAAAGGGGTACACCAACTCTTCATTTAAGAATCCCAACTGAACTAAATCTCTAATTACATGAAAATACTCCTAATCATTTATCTTTAAATATGATCAATCTAAGAAATAATGCTGTATTAATCACTGTGTGTTAAATAAATTGAGAATGACCATACGAGGTGATATCATATTTCGTGCGGTCTTGTTCATGATTTTTCGATGGACATGTTCTCTGGTATTGCATGTCAGGAATAAGGGGTGAGCAACAGTGGTAGGGTTAACATTCTCTAAATATTAGTAACATGAAAACTACATAAGCAAAAGGCTCAAGCATTATTGTTTTTAGTTATTGACTTGACATGCTAGAAAGTTGGTCTTCTATAATAGCTTCTTTTTTGTTGTCAATTTTATAAATTGTTTGAATGTGTCGACAGCCAACCATCATGCTAGAATATAGTAATAAATGTGTGGCTTAAGTGTACAAAACTTCAGATTGTTCTTTTCTTGCTTATGTGCGTATCTTTGCACTCAAAGTTTCATGTTCACCATGCTGTATTCTATTTCATGTTGCACATCAGTTAGGCGATTTGGGTTATGTTTTTATTTGTAACAGATTACTTATTAAGAAAGGTCAAATATTTGATTGAATTTGTTGTGGGCCAACCTGATCTGGCGCAACTGGTCGCGTACTCAAAAGATTACCTATCCTGACATGAATCCCGTTTATCACATTACCTGACCTGTTGTACCCTAAGGAGACAATAGGAAAGACTTCATAAAGACTGCTGTAAACACCTCATATCTTCTATTAATCAAAGCATGAACATGACACTGGGAATGAACTAAAGGAAGACACAATTTTACACATGAAGATCAAAGATCATACATTTTCGAGCTTGTACTCTTTAGAGTTCTTAGCAAATAGTAAAATATCAGCTGCTTGTACATTTACTTCATCTTCTTTGTTTTTTAGGTTTTTTTAGTATTATTTGGTTATGAAAGTGTGTAGATCTGGATCATATCATCTGGTGGTATAATTACAAGTCAGTAAGTTTAGTTAAACTTCTCACTATTTTCATTAAGCAACATGTATTAGTTGATGTTATTTTAAAAGTGCAAATTGCATATAATGGTAAGCAACTTTGGTCCAATATTCCAATTTTTGTTTTGAGTAACGTTTGTTTTCACTCGCAAAAAGCCTGAAACTTTTAAAAAGTTTGATCAAATATCTCAAAATCCCCAAATATCGTTTAAGGTAATCCGACCTGGTTAAACGTGTAATAGATATGGGGTGACAGCTGACTTTTTGAGACTCCTACAATGTTGGCCTTTTCTGACGTGTCACTATGGGTTGGTTGACATGAAAAGCCTCCTATATGAAAACTAATGCAATGTTTGAGCATTTTGTGAGTGCAAATATATGGTTTCGCCCGAAGTAGTAATTAGGCTAGGGTTTGTAACCTTTTTATGCAATATAAGCTTTTCGTAAATACTAAGTAAGTTTAAACATTAAAGATCAAAATTCTACACTTAAATAGAATGGAGTATCGTGTTAGGTGACTATGATATTCAAGATTCTGTTACATCAATTGGGTTACATCAATACATATACTTGTTTTGTGGTGTAGGTCAGTTGCTACATCAACAACAAGGAAGAAAGTGACTTTAAGAAGATTATATGGGAGCACTTGAACAAAGAGTATATGCAGGTGATTAACTTATTTCTTGAGGATGAAACATATAGGTTATGCTACAGTTTTATAGCTGTACTAACAAGTTAACATGGTTTTACAGGAACAAGCCGCTAAGGAAGCTGCAGCAGCAGCTGCACGTAAGCTTTATACAGGTACTCCAGAGGAAATAGAAGCAAAGGTACTTGCTGCAGCAACGGCTGCAGCTGTTGCATCTAAAAGACAGGTATGTGTTTGTCGGTTGATGAATGTGTCGATTTGGGTTTTGTTTTACCTCAGGCTGTCGTTCGGGCCAAATATAAGAAAGTTAGCTAGAAGGGGAACAAGTCACTTGTATTTATTATTTGTATGAAAATTGGACCAAAGCTGGAAGCAGCTCAGCCCGGCTCGATCTACGGCTAAAATGACCTTCTTTACCCCAAAACCGTTATCCATAGAACCCATCTTGCCACCTGTACCTTCTGCTTGGTCTGCTTTCTGGCAACCAACTAACGTTACAGCAGAAAGAATGTTAACTTTAAAAGAGCGCGAGTGAAGGTAGGTACTTAGAAAACAGATCTCAGACACCATGTCAAGAAAACAGGCAACATAGGCAAAAGTTAGCAACACGTCAGCTGCCATAGTGCCACTTTGGTTGCCATGTCGTCACTTTGACCAGTTTGTGATATGAGAACCTCAAATTAATATTCTTGAAAGTTGCTAACCCTGAATCAGAACTTTTAGCTTTAATGGCTTCTTCTGGCCAAAAATTTGGTTAACTTAATTGAAATGCAGTTAACCATCTGGAAATTGGATAAATGAATAGATATTTTGTGTGAAGTTGAAAGTTATTATATTGACCTCTTAGGATTACCTCTTAGTAAATGGATAAATGAATAGAGATTCTTGTTGTACACATGCCTTATTGCTTGATGTGAAACCAGAAAGAAAAAGCCAAGCGAGCATTGGAGGCCAAGAATGCTAAGCCTGCCCAAACTGCTGCAGAAGCTGCTGGTCAACATTTCACAAAGAAGGTTTGAACCCACACTTCACCTGACATATCTTTGTAACTTGATTTGCAGCCTTGATGAGATCCATACGATATCTACTGATTTGTATTATTTTGATTTTTAAAACACATCCCTGTAATTTCCGGCATGAATAAATAAAGGAAATTAAAGGTATGTGCTTTGAAACAAAGTAAAGAAATACGAAGTTTATTTTCCAGTGTTTTCTAATTCACTGTTTTTTTTATCATTTTGCAGAGACTAAGCTCAAAAATTAATTACGATGCTTTAAATAGTATCTTTGATGATGAGGTACGCAAGTTGCTCTTCTCTTGGTTTTCAATTTCCATATATATTTTATTACAATTTTTTATTTTTCATTTTGTGCTGTATATACATCATAGCTTCAGCCATACCGGATATGACACAAATCAAGGAAAACCAATTATAATCGACTATGACAAGCTAATTAGTTATTGTTTACTGATTTAATGTGTAAATATTGCTGGGTAATCTGATGTTGATGATAAAAGTGATCGATTGGATATGCTAGATTTGGTGTGTATACGTAGTTATGCAGTTAGAAGTAACTTTTTTGGCATTCTGTCTCTGAAAAGTTAAGACGATCTTTTTGTCAAAAGTTCCGACCCCAAAAGATGCAATGTTTTGGCATGCAAATCGCTTGACATCATTGCTCGTATTCTAATCACTGAATCTCTTCAAGAAGTTGGTTGGCAATACATATTATTGATAACAGTAATGTATCATAGTTGACATCGTCGTTCTTATAAAAAATGATCCTTGTTTGGTTGGCAATATATTTCAAGAGAAAAGAGCTTTGTAGATTTCTGTATCAAACCAGTCAAAATCTCTTTACTGCAGAAACATGGTTATGTGGTTATTTTATCCATTCATCTTGGGAGGTTACAAACAGTCATTTAGACCGATTAGGGCACGACAAAATTCATTGTGCTAAAAATTTTCATCTTTCTAGAAAGTATCCAGTGAATATGTTTACTTTTTGACAGCAGATTTGCTTGCCTGCAACTCATTTACTTGAGATACTGTTAATGGAATTCTTGGACTGTTCTTAAGTTCAAGTTATCATTTGGACTGTTCTTGAGTTTAAATAAAAGATTTCTAATATTGGAATCTTATTTAATATAATTGGTTCATGTACTTGCAGCCGAGTGAAAAAAAGAGTCGTATTGATGATGGCGACACTAAGGGAGAAGAATCTGGCAATGTAAAGAATGAGACTAAGGATGCTGTGGATATGGAGGAAGAAGAGGATTTGGAATATGATGATGATGACGAAACACAAGGTGATGAATGGAGATATAACAATGAATACGAAATGGATGGTTATTATGAAGAAGAGTATTAACCACACGAACATTTGCTTCAATAACTTGAGCAATAATATATATTTATAAATGCCTTCTGTAAAAGGTAAAATGAGTTTTGTATTTTTTTTATTTTTTCTTCTAGTATAGTAAACCTGTACATAGACTTATATATATATATATCATAATGAAATCGCCTTTTAGAGCTTCAGAGTTTTGTTGGTTAGAAGCATTTGTAGTTTATGAGCCCCAACAATAAAGAGGCGTGGGTGTGGGAACATGAGGGATAACGCGAGTAGCAGTAGGTTTATCTTGTTTCAGAGTTTCATAAGAAGTGATGAATTGTTACCATCTCTTAAAGGATTAGAGTTTGTGAGGATACGGTTGATAGCTTTACTTTGACTCTGTTTTCTAAGATATAATTAATGTCTAGTTATAACGGTTTTGATCTTGAATAATCACCACGGCCAAAAGGATGTTTTAAAAATGTAGTTGTAACCAGGAAGTTGTGTATATGTTAGTTGAGGATTAGTGGTGATTTAGTGATGTTGAGATTTGGGGTTTCCTTTGGTTTATGGTAGTCTTGTTTCCATTTTCCTGATCTTCATTGTAATGGTTAATAAAAAGCACGGTTTTTTTTCTCCTTCATTTTAGCCAAAGACCTCACTTAATGTAAATCACAAAATTTATTTTTGTGCCAAACT
>BQNB010165303.1:0-14237 GCA_026074375.1 Tanacetum coccineum | reverse complement strand
TTAACGGTGATTTCGTTTTAAGCTTGGTTTGGAATAAATGAAAAGTCGGGAATGATGAATTTATCCTTTTTGGGGCATTTCGGATCGAAATGCATCTTGTTCTATGATCCCAAAAAGTTATAAAATAACGAAAGTCAAACGTTCTAATTAGTTGCTTAATATGAAAACTACAAAAAAAATGAGAAAAATGAAAAATACAAAAAGATGTGTAGGAATAAGTGTATATATATAAAAATGGTAAAGACGGGGATTTTCAAAACCTATGAGTCTTTAATTCCCTTGATGAACACTTAGCTACTTTTTGAGGTTACTAGTCATGGGGGATCGAGATTCTTAGTTTTCAAAGTGCTTACTTCATAGCATTGCGTGAGGACACGGCAATGTCTTAGTATGGGGGATTTTGATATGTGTTTAATTACACATACCTTTCACCATTAAAATCGGACTTAAATGACCCAAAACGTACCAAAAATACATTGTATTTGTATGTTTTCACTTATCTTTGTGCAGGAAACGGATATCCAACAAAAGGACGAAAAATCAAGCAAAAACGACAAAACCGAGCACGGAATGGAAAAGCATGGAAAAGCCAAAGTCAAATCAAAGCCAATGTCCAAGAAAGTCAAAGTCAAAAGTCAACCCAGAAAAGTCAACGGTCAAAACCGGAGCCGACACCGAAGAATACTTAATGTGCCCACCCGAACCCATCTAATGGGCCGGATAAGCCCATTAGTATATTACATGAAGACTTTAAGCCCGAGTTTAAATAGGCCCATTCCCCTTTAAACCATAACTTCGTTAGTCCCTTTAGGGACTAACTTTGCAAAACCTCAAAATACTTTGAGGGGGCATTTCTGCCATCCCCCAAAGTTGAATCCACCACAAAGGACCTTTATTGAAAGATATACATACACCTTGGAGGGCTTGTTTTGCCAACTCCACAAACCTTTCCCCTGCACCCTCAAACAAACAGACATAAACCCCTTTTTCCCGCCAATGAACAGTTCCCAAGTACTGTTCATTGTCTCCTACCTCTGGCAAACAAACAAAAACTCATTAAAACTATAAACCCCACACCCCACATGGATCAATGAACAAGCTGGCAATCCCGAACCCCTCCATTGGTTCGAAGAAAATGACAAGAAATCAATGGTCAAGATCAATTTGCTTGGGGACTACTCAAAATGGACGGCATAGATAGTGATTATGGCTCACTCACACAACAAACACACTTGTGTTGTGTCTCAGTAAAGAAACACAAGGGGAAGAAGACAAAGATTGAAGAAGTCAAAGACCTAGCTCGCATCTATATATAAGACTCTTTGTAAGCCCATGAGGGTATCTAGTTTTTAATATATGCTTAACTTAGTTTTTCAGCTTATTGTATTTTTTGTAATGTGTTTTTAAAAGTTAATGAAATTCAAGTTTGTTTTTCTTTAAATCCGTTTTTCAGTTTTGAGTTTCTTTAAGTTTCAAAAGTCTTTCATAAGCTCTTCTAAGTTTTTATAACTCAGGGTGTTTTGGATAAGCTTTCTCAAAAACTTATCTAAGCTTTTAAGTTCTCATTAGTAAGGAATTTGGTATTTTGAGCTTTTGGATGATAAGCAAATAAAGGAAGTGCTTATGGGTTCAGTAGAGTGCTTATTTATAAGCTGGGTAGGTTTTTAGAGCTTATTTAGGTTCTTTAATCCCTGTTTAGAGCAAGGGAGCAAGTAAGTTTCCTTTTTCATATTTTGCTTATTACTGTACAAGTGCTTATTAACTGCTTATTTTCTGTCTTCTTATGCTTATTTATGTTAGTTTATGCCTGCTTATGCTTACTTAATGTTTTCATGCCGTTTATTTTAGTTTTGCTTTGAATCTGTCCTTTATACGCTCTCAAACTGTTTATCTCTTACTTGCTTATTTTTCTGCTTATTTGCCCTTGAATTGTTGCTTATTTATGCTTTGTTATGATGTTTAGTGCTTATCTTGCAACAGTCTTTAGTTTAAAAGTGATTTGTGCAAATTTCTTAGTTAGTACTGTTAGTGTATTCAGTTAGTGCTGGTAGTGTAATTGTTAGTACTGGTAGTTATAAGTTAATACTGTTGGATTAATTTAGCCTGTTTAAGTGCTTATTGTTGATTGAAATCTGTTTGTAAGTGCCTTATATTGTAATTTGATAATTTGTTTTTAAACATTTAGGATCGAATCAGCTTGAAATAGAAAAAAATGACTTTTGAAAACTTAAAGTGTTGTTTGGAACAAGCAGTACTAACCCATAATTAGTACTGCTAGTTTTCTTTTGGACTTTTACCCTAACAGTACTAACTCCAAGTTAGTACTGGTAGTGTATTTAGTTAGTACTGGTAGTGTTGTTAGTGCTGTTAGTACATTTTTGCTTATTAGCTTATTATTTCTGCTTATTTAGGATTAGCTTAGCTTTTTAGAGTAGATTTAGCCCATTTTCGCTTACTGTCTTTAGTTTAGAGCTTATTTAAGCTTATTTGCCTTTTTAAAAGTTAATTTTAAGTGTTTATTTTTTAGCTTATTTGCCATTCTAGCTTATTCTAGTTGCTTATTTTTATGCTTGAGTGCTCATTAGGGGTAGTTAAATATCTGTTTTAGCTTAATTGCTTAATTCTTATTTCATTGTGTTTTATTAAGCCTAGCAGTACTAAGTTGAAGCTAGCAGCACTAACTTTTTAAGTTAGTACTGCTGAGTCTTATTTGTTTTTCTAGCTTATCTGTCTTAAATTCTTAGCTTATTTTTGTTCTTCGCTGCTTAATAGGTGTAGTATAGGACATATCTTAGCTTATTTGTCAGTTAGTTGCTTATTGTTGGGTTGTTTTTGCTAATACTGCCATTTTGTTTTGCTTATTTCGTGCTTATTTGCAAGTTACAAAATTTTTTCCTTTTTTAAAGTTGCTTATTATTAGCTTTTTCAAAAAGTTATATATCATTTAGGGTTAAATTTTTGGATAATTTAGTTTTGTTTTAACTCACGTTTTTACTCTCCCGTCCACGTTTTAGGATTTACTCATTCTAGCTTTCGTTTTTAGGTTTTCCTTAATTGTTTTTGCATTCTAATTAGAAAAACAAAATCCAAATCTTTTTCCATTCAAGCATCGTAATTCAAACCAACTTTCGACTTTCCAATTCGCTCCTCGTTGGGGATAAACGACCCGGGAATATCATATCATACTACTCTCGGTTTCATTGATTATTTTTAGATTATCCTTATTATATATATTTTATTATATATTATTATATATATAAAAGGTCTAGTTTAAAGCTAATCAATTTTTGGCGCCGCTGCCGGGGAGGAGTGAAAGCGTTTGTCGTTTCGAAGCTTGATTATTTGTGCTTGAAGATTGTGAATATTTACACTAAAAACTAAAAAAAAAAAACCCTAAAAGTACAAAAATATTTTCATTTTCTTTTTAGTATAATTATCATTTAAAGAAAAACTAAAAAAAAAAAACCAAAAAGATAAAAACATTGTCTTTAATTATCAATAAAAATCAATCAAGTTGGTAAAAGAACACCAACATATAATACTTTCAACTGAAGTATTATCCATTAATAAGTTCCCGAACCAAAGAATCAAAAACTTACCTTTTGTGTCACTTGCGAGGTACGGTTCACCTTTTAAAAGATAAACAAACTCAAAGAGGGGTATAAGGCGGGTTGTTCCTTTTATCACGAACATCTAGAGTTGTAGCTTTTCCACCTCTAGTAGTTACTCCCTTAGCATCGCAATCAATCATTGGAACGTTATTAATTACATTTAATAATTCTTGTACTCCAAATCTGAGCTCAATTAGTGAATTATTCCTTTCTTTAAACAAGAGCTCTGGTGTTCAGTTTGGAAGTCATAGCATGACGCCTCATCTCACGCGTGATTCATGTTTCTTTCGTCATTGAACTTGTTTAACATCTCTTCATTCGTCAGGCTTCCTTTCAGGGTAGTTGAAATGATATGGACGGAGTCAATGATTATTTCCTGAAAAAAGTAAGAATGATGTAAAGTAAAAAAAAGGGGGGCTTTTTTATTCTAGAGAAATAGATTTGTAAATAAAATAATAAATACGTAGTATTCAAGGAAGCGAATACGTCGTATGACAGATCAGACAGTATACGCCGTATCTAAAGGAACAGATACGCCGTATCGATGCTAACAGAATACGAAAAAAAACAATTAAATACGCAGAATAAAATACTAATCTAAATTACACTAATCTAAATTACACTAATCCTAAGGGTTAGATCTAATCTAATGTTAAAAACCAAAATATCAAAATAAAAATCAAGATTAATTTTTACTCCCTGGCAACAGCGCCAAAAACTTGATGTGTCATTGTGTGGTGTATATTTTATTGATTCAAGTTTTAAATTTATATTTTGCCGACTCAACCAAAAACAACACTTTAACGGGTAGTGTACCCGATCGGAAGTAGTTTCGTGGTAAGTATGGTGTCGATCACTGAGAGCGAGGTTAAATCTATCAATTTAATTAATATCTTGGTTATCTAATCTATGTTAATACTATTCTAATCTAAACCTATGTTAAACCTATGTCAGTCTAAATCCTAATTCTAACGGTAAAAGGAGGTTTTCAGCCTAAGAGACTGGCACGGTTTTGACTACAATCAATTCAAGACACTGTTACCCACGCAAGTTAATAGACAAAGGATAAAAGAGCGGTCAAACCTTATATAAGAAAATTGTATTAACCATTATTAATCTAATTAGAACGTTGGTTTGTTTATTAAGTGCAATGATCTCTTCTCTCGAGGTGGCATATCATTCTTAAGACTTAGGCGTTACATCATCCAAAGACCTAGACACATTAATTCTATCACAATTAAAGCATCTGCATAAAGCATCCTTATTTGCTGATTATAATCTATCTTAGGGATTAAAGCAATGATGATCTTGTTAAACCTTAGCTTATAGAGACTTTACCCACTTACCGCTTAATGGCAATCTATACACTAGTAGTCCACTTTTCCAACTATCCAATGGAATAAGAACGTTATTTGTTGAATTATCTAGATCACCTGCTAGTCAACACGATCAATAAACCATCGGCAATATCCAATTAACTAGTTAAGCCCGAAGCGTATCCTAGACACAGAATTAGAAGGACAATACTTGTGTAGCTATTATTCTAGATGTATAAATTACTATATGGAGAGCTATCCCGGACTCTAGATCCGCTTGGTCCACTTTACTAGAACCTGTTGAATGATAGGTCGCATACAAAAGTGCGTAAACAACTATAAATTGATAAACATAAACAAGCACTCAACGATAAATCAAGAAATCGATATAAACAAATACCAAACATTCAGATCTTCATAATAATGGCTAATACCCGAAGGTATTAGCCTTCAAACGCCATAATAAATACAAGAGTAATAATTTAGCCAAGGTAAACTAACCGAGTTAACGAATGATACCAAAAACTGAATGATTACTAAAGTATATGGAATTACATGATGTCTCCTATGGAATTGAATACGTTGCTCGACCTCTTCTGCTCTCTTTTTCTCCTCTGAAAATCAACTTTTGTAGTTTAGGTATCGAGAATATGATTTAGCACACTTATAACCTGTTTTTGAGTTTTCTATTTATAAGGTCTGTAAGTCGATTGGATACGGCGTATCCATGTATTGGATACGGCATATTGGGGATTTCTTGGAGTAGGGACCACGTTTGATATCTTTCAGAATATTATATTCATTCCATATCTTGAATACGGCGTATTGAGTCCTCTGGATACGACGTATTGATCTTCATTCCTTTTGTGGTCTTTGGTGAGTGTTGGCACGGATACGCCATATCTTCCTTGATGGATACGGCATATTGGTCTTCAGAATAGTAATCTTAAAAATATCTTCATTTAAGCTCCAGAATGCGCGCCTTTTGCTAAGTTTTACCAATTACTCCATAATTACTGCAATTCTCAAATATAAACGACTAAGTAACAATTCTTTGCAATAACTATACAAAATGGGTTAATAACACGGGATAAATGATGCTATAAAATAAACATTATTTGATGTCATCACAACGTCAAGGCAAAATCTTGCAAAAAGACGAAATGCCCCAAAATGCAATTCAAGTATGCGAGATCTTTGACGTATGGGGCATTGACTTTATGGGTCCATTTCCATCTTCTCGAGGGAACAAGTACATTCTCGTGGCCGTTGACTACTTGTCTAAATGGGTTAAAGCAAAAGCGCTCCCCATTAATGATGCCCGAGTTGTCGTAAAAATTTTAAAATCTCTCTTCACCCGATTTGGAACTCCTCATGCTATAAGTAGTGATCACGGTACTCACTTTTGCAATGACCAATTTGCAAAGGTCATGCTTAAGTATGGAGTTACCCATCATCTTTCTACCGCGTATAATCCACAAACTAGTGGACAAGTAGAGGTTTCAATTCGTGGTTTGAAACGTATCCTAGAAAGGACCGTAGGCGAAAATCGAGCTTCATGGTCCGATAAGTTAGATGATGCTTTATGGGCCTTCCGTACCGCATTTAAGACACCCATTGGGTGCACTCCTCATAAGATTGTGTACGGAAAGGCCTGTCATCTTCCTATCAAACTTAAACACAAGGTCTATTAGGCCTTAAAGCATTGCAATTTTGATCTCAAGTCCGCATGTGATCATCGAAAAGTTCAAATAAATGAATTAAATGAACTCCGGGATCAAGCCTACGAGAACTCTTTGATCTACAAAGAGAAAACGAAGAAGATTCATGACTCCAAGATTAAGAACCGCGTTTTCAACGTCGGTGATCGAGTTCTTCTCTTCAATTCCCGATTAAAGATTTTCTCGGGTAAGCTCAAAACCCGTTGGACCGGACCGTTCACCATTACTCAAGTTTTCCCTTACGGAACCGTCGAGTTATCTCAAACCGACGAACCAAACTTTAAGGTGAACGATCATAGACTCAAACATTATTTTGGAGGGGACATACCACCTATGGTTGTCCCGAATCTCCAAAGCTTCCCCATAGACCACTAAATTTAGGGTCGAGTCAGGCTCGTGACTCGGTTAACAAAAACATGCGCTTCTCGGGAGGCAACCCGTGTTTCTATCTTCTTTTTCTATTTTTCTAATAAGTGTGATGAGATGAGGCTCGCCTCTTCCGTTTTCATGTTTCGTGGCTTGTGTTTTATGTTTAGGATTGCCCTGGATTATGAAGACTCTTATACTCGTGGTTTTGTCCATCGTTCACTCAAGCTTCAATCCTTAGCATGCTTATATATGAGAATCCGATATCCTAGATCTTATTGACTAACGTTTATCTATTAGAATAAATAATAAACGGCTTTATATTTACATAGAGACCCCATTATATTAGGATTATGCATTGATTTTAGTATGGGGGTGGCAGTCTCACATTGAGGACAATGTTTAGTTCTCGTACGGGGAGGGGTATCTATCGATTTGATCTTACTTGCATTTGCTTTGTCTTCACGTAACCCCGTTTTACCACCAAAAATAGGTGATTTTATGCCAAAATTAAAAAAAATAAAAATAAAATAAGTGTTTTGACATGAATTTTTGACTTTCCGATGGTGAATAAGAATAAATTTTGACTTGATTGAGCATTTTGCGCTCTAGCTTTCCCCTAAACCTATATAAATTTAAGCTTTTACTAGTCTTTTATACAAGAAGCTTTAAAATGCGAATTCTATCTTGAAAAAGCCAAGAGTTTGCAAGTTTCCATAATAGACCTTAAATATGGAAAGCTTAATTTTATTAGACTAAGCATTCACAGATCTTTTTATTAAAGATTTTAAATTTGCGAAGAACGAAAAATGATAGAGTTGAATATAAGTTAGATGCTAAGCATGGAGTAGTCGGATCTCTTTAGAGCTCATAGAGGTTAATTGTGGCTTTTTGCTCCCATAAGCTTAATAAACGTTATATGATTGTTAAATAAATAAAGTTGATTTGGTTTTTGCGATTCTTAGTTTAAATCCCTTCGTAGAGATTCCTTCTGGTGAAAGTAAGGTACACATCGAGGTTTTGTCAGTGTTGTAGAGAAATAGGCTATCGATTCCTGACGGCTAGTTACCGTTGTCTAGGTAGTTAAAAGACCAGAGGACTTGAAATTTGGCTATAATAATAATAATATAATAAACCGAAGCCGAAATAAGACCATTGGACCATGGTCGGCTCGCATACCGATGTAGCAGTCGTTTAAATGGTGGAGGTAATAATAATAATAATAAATCCGAGACTGATAAAAGTATACTGGATCATGGTCGGCTCGTATACCGATGTGACAGTTTTCAAAAAGGTCGAGGATCTCATGGTCGAAATAAGACTCTTGGATCATGGTCGGCTCGCATACCGATGTGACAGTTGTTTAAAGGACCGGGGGATAATAATGTAGCAATAATAATAATAATAATGATAATATTAATAAAGCCAAATTTGGACTCCGGGGTTATCTAAATAAAGCCTCCATCTCTGGACTCGTAGTTACTAAAGAGTATCTACCTAGAGTCCATCGTACTAGACAAATAGATGAAGAACTTAGGGAGTCTTACCGCATCCTTGAGAAGCATATCTTCCATGAAGGAAGAATAGTTACTCCATCTTTCATTTCTGAAAACAATATGCTTCCATTCTTTCAAGCTGTAGGCCTTGAGCCCTTTCTCACTCTTAACGAACCCATATGTCCTAGATTTGTAGTTGAATTATATCATAGTCTTAAAGTCAAAAGAGATGAGTAGCTACGTCCTTACATTGAATTCAAGCTTGGTCAATTCACCTTTAAGCTGACCCCATCTTGACTCTCTCAAATCCTTAAAACTCCTCACGCTCTAGAAACTTTTTACACAAGTAAATGGTCACTAAACTCTCTTGATGATCATCCCAATAGCAATTTATTTGGTCCTAAACATGACCTCATCAAAAAGGCCATCATCACTCCTAGAACCACTCAAGCTCAACTTCTAAGAGACCCTAACAAACTCTACATTGATGACATTCGTCCCGATTTAAAAGGATGGGAACTTTTCTTTAAGGAAAAATTCTTTTGTTCAATTGACAAAAGAAACAAGGTAAAAGTATACACTATGATATGTGTTTAATCACATATCAATTTTCCTTATTAAAACATGCTTAAATGACCAAAAATACATGAAAAATACATTGTATATGTTTGTATTGTGAATTGTGTCTTGCAGGTAACGGATATATCAAAAATGGACAAAAACGATGCCAACACGGACAAAACCAAGCACGGGATTGGAAGAGCGTGAGAAAAACGAAGCCGAAGGCGTATTTATTTTTAATGGGCCAACCCGTACCCATTTTATTAGGCCGGGTCAGCCCATTATAACTTGAATTATGTAAACCATAGCCTAATAATTAAATCCAAAATACCAAATCCAAATCCATCCTAATATCTAGTCCAGGCCCAAATTATAACCAAAAGCCCAAACCCAAGTCAATCCCTGAATCCAGTCAAAATAAAAAAACACGTCATTCACTGTTCATCAGCCCTTCCCCCATTTACCCTGCGAAGTAAACCAGGTAAAACCAACCCTCACCACTAGCTCCCATCCCTTCTAAAAGTCAGCCTGACACGTCTGTCACAACCAAGTCCACGTTGGCAATCCTGAGGGTTATGATTGGAGCAAAAACATGGAAGTGATCCAAGGGCTTAAATGGATAGGATTAGGAATCTATGGTCAAGATTGAAGCTTATAGGACGATCCTCAAGCTCTAGAAGGCTCTTCTCATATCTATAAATAGAGGTAGTCTATCACATAGTGGGAATAATCTAGCTTAGTGTAGCTTTTAGTAGCTTTTAGAGTAGCTTTAGCTTATTTCCTGCTTATTTTTAATGTAATTTCCTTTTTAAACCTTGTAATCTCTTTTGATATTAATAAAATTCCAGTTTCATTTAAATTGTGTTTTGAATTCATGTTCTACTTATATGAAAATTCATTTAAGAAGTGTTTAAATGTGACTAAATAAGCTCAATAAGCTACATTACCTTTCAAGCTAGCTCTTATTCAGTTAAGCTTTCTTTAAGCTTAACTGAATAATCCATTCGCCTTAATTACCTCAAAATTCAGTATAAGCTCATGTTAAGGATGATAAGCCAGATTTGGATAGGCTTATGGGACTTTACCAGCTTGTTTTCAACAAGCTGGAGCTTGTAGAAAAGCTCTATAGAGCATTTTAGTCCTTGTTTAAGCAAAGGACCAGGTATGTTTCTAATTTCATTTCCTAGCTTAATATCTTATTCAGCTTAGTAATCTCTACTTATTTGTGCTTATTTGTTGCTTATTTGGTCTTATTTAGTCTTGCTTTAGCTTATTAAGTTCAGTTTCTAGTTTAGATTAGCTTGTTTTATGATTAATAAGAATCTGTCATTTTAATAGTTAAAATAGCTTATTAGTGTAGCTTATTGTTTAGTGCTTATTCTTTTTAGATTTTTGCTTATTTGTCTTCAATAATCATAGCACTTAATCTGTTTTTAAAATTCATAGCTTATTTAGGTCTAATTTAGTTTAAAAATGGTTTTCCAAATTCTTAAGGGGTGTTTGGGATAAGGAAGTTTGATAGGGTATAATCATGTTTAACTTGTTCTTGGCAATCAAGTCAGTTTCATAAGCTTTAAAATGTTCTAAATAGTAGTTTTCATAAGCTCATAATAGGTTTTGATAAGTTTTCTAGATTGCTTTATCAAATGTTTAAGTCTGCCAAATCATAAGTATTCCAAACTGCTTATTTGCTAAATTTATAAGAAGAATGCTTTAGGTGTGGTTTTTGTGAGCTAAATGAGGTTTATGAACATCAATTGGTATCTGTTTTGAGTTTGTAACTTTTGAAATTGCATTTTAAACTTCTTAGATTTAAAACAGTAAAAAAAATAGTTAGGTTGTTCTCAAAAAGCCTAATTATGCAGATAGTTTGAGGTCTTATCATAGCTTAATTTAGGATAATTTTTGTTAAATCTAGCTCATTGTAGAGTGGTTTCAATCTGTTTTAAGTTTTTAAGATTGGTAAAAGTGATTTAGAGTCTTAATTTTAAGCTTAAAGTTGTCATTTTATTTTCAAAAAGGTCAAAATAACAAGTAGTGTGTCTGCCATTTTCATTAGTCTTTTCTAGCTTATTTCTTTAGTTTGTTTGCTTAAATCCAGCTTATATGTGTTATTTGAGTCTTAATCTTAATCTGTTTTCACTTGTTAGCTTATTTCAAGTGCTTATTAGTCATAAATCTTAGCTTAAAAGTTTTGGTAAAAGTCCTTTAAACCTCTTTTGGTGTCAACTGTCTTAATGTCTTTTGAGTCTTTTCAGCTTATTTTATTTGCTTATCCTTAATCTTTAATGCTTATTAGGACTAGGTCATGATCTATTTTCAACTTATTAGTTTGCTAAATGCTTATTGAGTCTTAAAAAGCAAACAGTTTTAGCTTTTTATGTCTAAGTCTTAAAAACCAAACTGTCACCTTAATTCATGCTTATTTTAGCTTATTGATAAGTTCTGGTAAAAAGTCATTTATTAAAGTGGCTTATTTTTGCTTGTTCTTTAGCTTTTTTAAAAAGAAAAATAAAAAAGAATGTTTTTCAAAAAGGGACTGTCATAGGACTCGAACCTGTGACCTCCCCCACACAACACACACGTCTTACCAACTGCCCTTGGGTCTTTTTCATCTAACCTTTGCACCATTTAGTTGTTATACTCTGTTTAATTTTTGGCTTATTTTGCTTATTTGATTTTTAGCAGCTTATTGACAATAGCTTTTTCATCTGTTTTTTTGTAAACCCTTAGAATTAGTTCTAGTATTTTTATAAATTTTCTCAAAATTTTAGGTTTAAGTTTAGTATTTTTAATTTAATTTTTAGTATTATTTAGTTAAAAAAATAGTTTTAATTAGTTTAAAAATTCAAAAAAAAAATTTGTGTTTAAAAAAATAGTTTAATGCATTTTAGTTTAGAAATTTGCATTTTGAGTTTTTAGAGTTTTAATTTAACATTTTTAGTTAATTAGTTAGTTTGTTTTAGTTATTAATTAGTTTTTAATTGATTTAAATGTCGTTAGGTTTTTAAATTACTTTAATTTCTAGTTTAGCGTGCCTTTATATGCTTTCCCTTTGTGTTATTAGATTTAGAATCCAAAATCCAAAATATTGATTATTCAAGCACGCGGTCACAAACCGAAACAAGATTTTCAATCTTCACACTTCGTTGGGAAAACGACCCAGGAACGATTTGATCTTTATCATTTCCTAAGGGTAATTTTCTAATCGATACTTTCCGGAATGATATTTTATTAGTAATTATCTTATCACTCTTTCACAAGAGTGATTTGCCTAGTTGCTTTTACTAATATATATATATATATATATATATATATATATATATATATATATATATATTATACTATAATTGAAGACGAATATCAAATTTTTGGTGCCGTTGCCGGGGAATGTGTGTTACGATTATCGAGTTGAAGTTTGAAGATTAGTGCCTTGAAGACCCTTCCCCGTGAAGTTATCGTTGTTTGTGAATATATATTTTCAAATTCTATATTATTTTTCATTTTATAAAAATACAAAAATATGTTGTTTTCAATTTATTTTATAAAATACCAAAAAAAATGAAAAACAAAAAAATAACAACCGTTGTGTCACTTGTGAAAACGGCTCACCTTTAGATCAACAAACTATAAGAGAGGTTTAAGGAGGGTTGATTCTACGAACTTCGACCCGAAAGGAGAAGGTTTTTAAAACGCTTCGCGCTTACCCGCTCCTCCGCTTCTTTGTGCGTTTTCTAGAGAGCTACCGTACACTTGTTCGATTATCGGTTACAAAAATAATTTTGTTCTATCTTATTTTTCTTATCTTGTTTTTAGTGCATGAGCACTCGTTCTACTTCTTCTAATCTATTTTCTCCGCTTAGATACCCAGAGAGTCTTATTCGACGAAGGAATTTAGGTGAACCGTCATCTCTTTTCGACTTCGAAGAAACTGTGAGCATTCCTTATAATAATCAGGGACCGCCTCCTGCAGGTCTCCCTCCTCAAAATAATAATGGTCCACCTCCGGTGGTGAGACCTAATGGGCCAGCTCCCGATCTCCGATCGATGGAGGAGTTGTGCCCACCGTCTATAAATGGACGGGCGGACTAATTACCCCGATTCCAATTCAGGCTACGAATTTTGGACTTCGTTATCACATGATTCAACAAGTCTAAAATTCTTGCCAATTTCATGGATTATCGGGCGATGATGCGAATAGACATATTGACAAATTTTTGGAAGTCACCCAACACATAAAGCAAAATGGGGTCTCCGATGACGCCCTACGTCTATCTCTTTTTCCATATTCCTTGACGCATCATGCTACCACTTGGTATAATCACCTTCCAAGGAATTCCATCCATTCTTTTGATGATATGATGAGGAAATTTCTCTCGAAATATTTTCCTCCTTCTATGGTGACTAAATTAAGGAACGAGATCACGAATTTTAGACAAGACTTGAACGAATCATTATTCGAGGCATGGGAGCGTTACAAGTTGTCCATCGATTGGTGCCTAAACCATAATATGCTTCTAGTTACGGAGATTGATACGTTCTACAATGGTTTGACGTTAAGGCATCGGGACACCATCAATGCTGTAGCGGGAGGAACTTTTATGAAGAAAATACCGGAAGAGTGTTACGATTTGATCGAGAACATGACCGCTCACCATAACCATTGGGACACTTCAGCTACTCGAGACGAGACATCTAGGACTATCTCTTCTACTACTACTGCCGAGAGTCCAGAAGTTGTTCGACAATTAGAAATGATGAATAAGAATTTTCAAGATATGATGAAACAAATACAATCGGTCAAATCCATGAGTTCGAAGTGCGAGACTTGTGGTGGTCCCCATTCTTTTACCGAGTAGCCGGTCGTTAGTGGCTACACTCAAGAGGCCGCTTATGCTACTACGGGTAACCAAAATTCAGGGGGTAATTCCTACCAACCACAAGGTGACCGTAATATGCTTAGCTGTCGCTTGAATAACTACCTCGGACCACCCGGTTTCAATCAACCGAATGTCCAACATAATCAAAACCAATACAATTAGAATTGAGGAAATAACTTTAATCAAGGAAATCAGAATTATCAAGCTCCGAATAATCAAGTTCAAGTTTAACCTTCGAATGAGTTATCAAACTACATAAAGATTAATGAGACTAATATGAGAGCCA